>JAADYU020107999.1:0-10212 GCA_011763375.2 Heteractis magnifica | reverse complement strand
TTCTGGGTAAATAGTTAATGAGGCTCATGTTATGTGTTGAGCATTGTTATAATTCTCGAATATTGCTTTCTTCAAGAGTTGCAACAAACAATTTCTATGCATATAATATGGGCCTTATAAAGTGCTTACCCAGAATCCTCCTCAGTTTTACCTTTGATGATTTAACCTTTTGAATGCGACAACATTTTTTCAACCTGGTGTATATGTTGGCACAACTTGCGGAACTGGGAAAATAGGACAGAACATGTTTTCGTCATGTCTGCCCACAGGGGATCCAGATAATAGAATATAAACTCAAATTCTACAGTAAATTACAAAAACTGGACTACCAAACAAAAAGGAAGAAAGAAGTTTCAACCAACTGTTGGTTACTGTCAGTGAAGTGTTGGCCAATAGTTGGCCATTTTTTGGTTGACACATGTCAGCTGCCATCAAGTATACAATTCCAGTTACTAACTAGGTAAAACTTACTGTAAGCATCTTATCAGCAGCAGGTCTCTTCTTTGGATTCTTGACTAATGAAACTTTAATAAAGTGATGCATCTCAGCTGACCTGATATTAAAAAATATTATAATAACAGTTATGTAACTTCCATGCTGTGCCTGTGATGCAGCTTTTCACTAAACAGTTTCATTATTATATTTATATATATGTACTGAATGCGCAATCCTGTTTAGATAAAAGTAAATCCTCTTACCATTTATCTTTTTCTTTTAATGTTGGAGGTACAAAATTCTTTTTTCCTATAACATAAAGTGCCCTGAAATGAAGATACACCAGCTTAGTATAACTAAACATGCTGTAATTATCATATCATCACTGGCCCGTTGATGCTAACCTAAGTACTGTATATGATTGATCAATCTTTTGATTAACCATCAATATATAATAATGGGGTATTTATTCAATGCACTTTACAATCTTTCATTTCTCAGTGTCTTACAGTTTAATGTCCTTGTCTGAGATGTTATTATAAGACCCTGAGGGTTGATCTGGCCAGGGCTTGAGCACATGACCTACACCGTAGGCCTCCTGCACAGCAGACCAAATGTTCTAGGAATTGAGCTAACCGGGTAGCAGTATATGTCAACCACTAAAGAAATGGTTCTTCCTTAGCATATATCCATTGTGAAGTGGATGCACACAGGAGTTTGCTTAAGTACAAAAAAAGTGTAAGAGTTGCATGAGGCGAAGCAGAGTGAGACTGTAGCTTCTTTCGTGCTTAAGCAACCTCCCAAGTGCATCCATTTCATGATGGATGCACGATGTAAGCATGCACCATTTCTTTTATGAAATGGAGCTGAAAATAGCATTTACAGTATATTTGAAAAAATCTTAACAAAATTCTCGATACATGGGTGTGCGCACTTCTTGATCACGAGTGTCCATCATGAAATGGTTGCATGCTCATGCATGTGAATTAACCAATCACAGTGCACATTATATCATGGCTATGTTATTAAGTTAACTGATTTACCCTAACCTAGATGTCTTCTAAAGCCAAGCCTGGGTCTAAAATGAAATAAAACTGTAGGAACAAATACTTTTACTGTAATGATTGTCAAGTCATTTTATTACCTCATAGGGTGAAGGTCAAACATTGGAGGCTGTAATTCTGCTAATTCTATTACAGTTATTCCAACAGCCCAAATATCACACTGAAAACAAGATGGTTCAACAACATTGTTATCATATTAAATCATAACTTGACATCTGGAAATATGCTCTGGGTATACTTAATGGTGAAAACAAACAATTCAAACATCATGGTGCTAATGACTGTACAACTACCAAAACTGTGGCCACATAGACAATGATAACCAATCAAAATTTGGAATGAAAACAAATGATTCCAATGTTGGGTAAATACACTTTCATGGGTTTTTAATGAAAAGTCTGTCTCAATGCTTATTTCTAACTATCATATCATTACCTTCAGGTCATAACCACCTGTTCTTTCAACAGCAGCCATTTCTGGAGCCATCCTAATCAAAAGAATATTTCAATTTGACAAAAATTTACCTCGATTTCTTATAATAATGCCTTTAAAATGGGTTGCATAGAGGTAAAATGTTTGCCTCTCACCACAGTGAGTCCAGTGGGTCGGATCACTGGTTTGAATCCTGCAGATGCCACAGGTGAGCAGAGTTTGTTCAATGTGTTGTTCTTTCCCTTGCCAAAAGGGATTTTCTATGCTCTAAGCTCTGCCATCATCTATCTGATACTATGTCACTCTGTTAATGCTAATATCTACTTGTTACCTTGTCATTTTTGCCTGTTACTCTCTACCAACAATCTTCTGATGTTAAATATCCTGAAGGAAACTAAGTATTTTCCTTTATAATAACAAACCATGAGAAGACTCTATTTTGAAATAAATATTAAATGACTACAATAAAATAAGTTTAGTTATCTCACCAATATGGGGTTCCAATAAATGATTTTCGCTTTTTCATTGTGTCTGTTATTCGAGCTGATATGCCAAAGTCAGCTAAGAAATAAATTATATTGACAAAACATTAATTAAAAAGACATACATTTCTTTTGTACTTTTATCAATAAATTCCTGTGTGCTTTTATAACTGAGAAGCACAACTAAACCTGTCATATTTGTTAACTAAACTTACCAAGCTTAACATCACCATTTGTGGTCAACAAGATATTTGCTCCCTAAAACAGAAATAAAACTTATAAATAAGGTTAAGAACTATGGGTGGATTTAGGGGTGGGCCCAAGGGCCCACTGCCTTGCCCATTATTTTGGGATACATTTTTTTTTTACATTAATACAAAGATCTGTATACTTGCACTCTTTACCTTGATATCTCTATGCATCAGATTCTTTTCATGAAGATAAGCTAATCCCTAAGATAATGTACAAATCAAAATAATGTATTACCAGCCTTGAGCAAATCAAACATGGGAAGGGTGTTTCATCTGACATCCAAACACCAAGAAGGGAATTATATAAATTGAATAAAAGGAAGTACAACCAAGTTTTTTTAACCGACTTCAAGGTTTTTGGATAGAGGATGAAACACTCTAAGTGTTTGATCTTAGCTTCTCAAACCACAAATAATTCAGATCACATAATGACCACTTTCCATACATTGGTTCACTGGTCAAACACAAAGCATTCCATTGAAGGTGTGAGGTACAAATTTGAATAACCCTTTGAAATGACCTTGCAGCCTCAACTGAATGCTTTGTGTTTGACCAGTGAACCAATGTATGGAAAAAGGTCAATACAAACCACCATCACTGTACTTTTAGCAATTTACTTTGGTTTCTCATCAGTAATTATTCATGAGGAAAAGTTGTGTAAAATGGCCGAATATTTTTAATATCCAGCCATATTACACAGCCTTTCATGTAATAGCCTCTATTTACACCAAGCCAATCACTCACCTTGAGTGTTTCAGTAGTGACAAAAGCTATTTGAGGCTCTGAACATGGTCCAGTAACTGTTAAACATATATATATATATATATATTAAAATACATTAACATATTTGGTTTACAAAAAAGTAAGGTTGGTATAGAGCGTTTTCACTCCTTGTCACGTGGAACAAAAGACAAAAGACATGGCATCCATGTTGGTGTTCCAAACAAAAGGACCTAATTAGACATCCTTTGTTTAAGGTACACCAACATAGCCACGATGATGTAACGTGAAAACGCTCTATAGGGATGACTAAATGGTAAACAGATTAACTTTCAGTTAGTTTATTGGCATTTCCATTTAGTACAGTGGAAACCAAGGTACCCAGTATTTTTTTACAATTGTGCTCATTAAAAATTCATCCCAGGAGTCACACCTTTCATGTACCATACAATGAGAATTTTGAGCACCCTTAATAATTCATCTCTAACCCTGTCACAGCACATTACACTGATGTAAGTAAGGTAATCGTACCACAATAAATATCTTGTAATGATCCAGCACCACAAAATTCCATTCCAATCCATAATTTTTCTCTTCTGTTTAAACGAAAAAAGCTACAAGTCATCACTTCACTCCTTTACTTGTCTGTTTGTTTATAGTTATTATTTTAAGTATACCATATATTAGTATTCATTTCTATCTTAGTTTACTGGTAGATAAAATATTATTACAGTGTATATGTGTCATGTAACAAGTTTAAATCTGTTACTTTCATACCACAATTATGTGCTGTACATGTAAGTGCCATAAGTGTATATAAGTTGCTTACAATGTGGTTAAAAGCAATAAAAGATGTCCACCATTTTCTCTAAAGTAAAATACAGTGAAGTGGAAGTTTCCAAGTGAGGCCTTGACTGCTGTGTATTTTTATAACAGTGTCTGAACTTTCACTGTCTACAGCGTTGTCAGAGACTATGAGTACACACAACAGTCAAGGCCTCACTGGAAAACGTCCACTTCTGTTTCTGCTATGCTGCTGAAGGACAACTTCCTCAGATTAGTTAAAATAAACTGATTTCTGAAAATGTTATTGACAGAATGTTGTTGTATTTTGCTATAGATCCAGGTCTTGAAATAACCTGTCTTCTCATCAATTAGACCCAGAGCCTGAATGGACTACAAGTCAATAGTTCATAAGGCACAGTCAAATGAGTTATTTGACTCAAGCCCATGAGAGTAAGAGGTTTAATTGTTTTAGTATAAACAAAATAGTCAGACAGTGAAAGAAAATAATTATTAGAAACCTTGAAAATTTGGTGATAAATTTGACAAAATACAAGGCAAATGCTATTGTTTTGATTTGCATTTTGCTGCTAGACAAGTGGGTTATCACTACAGACCTGTAGTAGTACAGCCAATCAGAATGCAGGATTTGTGATACTAGTATCCCTTATCTACTTCAACAACAACAAACGTTTTGAAATGGGTGTGTACATGTAAAACTCATACAGTACTGGAAGGCAAGTTGGGACTCTCTTATTGTTATTCAAATAACATGTTTCATGCTCTTAACTCCTCCTTTTTTGGCCATAACCAACAATTATTAAAGTCATTTTGGTATCACAAATTACAGATAAAACAATGGCCTTTATAACCATAGTTGATCTCTGTTCACATACCTCATGTAACTTCCAATGTAGTTAATAATGTTGGCATGGTGACACTGCTGCATCATGGCAATTTCTTGTTGAATAAGTTCAAAGTCATCTCCTTCACAAGTAACCAAAAGGGAAAATAACAGAAAAACATCAAAATTAAAAGTGATCAGGTGTGAAAGGTAACGTGTGTGACTACTGAACTCTTTCATAATAGCAGCAGCTCATTAGCATATGTTTTAAATTTTAATGTTTCATAAAAATTTGGTCTTCCATTTGAGAAAAATTGCTTATTCAAGTAAAAATAAAAAGTTTGAAGAAAAAAGGTAAATCCTAAAGGACTTACAAGCATTTTAAGCTGCGAAAAAACATGAAAATAAGGTCAACTAGACCTGATATCTGAAATCCATACAAAGTTTTCTCATTTTGATCCACAATATCTCCTTGGATTGTGCTGCTATGTGATTCAAACTTTCCAATGTTACTGATTTTTAAGAGTGCTTTCAGATGGTATATGTCACATTAATGAACAAGATCCTTATTTACCAACAATAGAAATCTGCTATTATGAAAAAGATCTATTCTTTTTTTTAATTTCTAACTTAAGTATCCTCTTTCATCTGCCCAGGAAAGCACTTAAAAACTGTTTCGTGCAGATCCAACCATTTGTGAAGCATAAATAGCCACAGGCAATTTGATAATTAAGGACTGGTTTGAAATCTGCTGAAAAACTAAAATTGATATTTTTAAAGCATGTGTAAATTCTTATCAATGATCCACAGCTCATTATTCACTTAGACCATCTGCTTCGTACATGTATACATAGCATAAATAAAACATAAATTAGCTAAAATTTAAAACAGCTAGCATTTAGAAAGCAATCACTTTTGGGCAATATTCTTTACTAAACTTAAACTTGTTTTACACAATTTAAACAATGGAAACATGGAAATAGCTACATTTACATTAGAGTTTCAGTTTTTGCTCTGAATGAACGTGACTGTGCAATTACGTTAATGAGTTTATTAGAATGAAAGATATTATTCTTGATGGATGAAATAATAGCAGCAGAATTAAGTCGCCAATAACAATAACAAAGCAGTGTACCACAAGTATAAAGGCAAGTTAATAACCATCCAGTCTACACTATAGCCTGATGGAGACTAGCAGTAGCACTCAAAAGGTCACGTTCATCCACAAATGCAGAGTCGTCAGAACAAAATTGAATTATAATTATTTCTTAGTAAGGTTAATAACCCCACAGGTAGGTGAATTTAATATTCAAACATGACTGACACCAAAAATATATCAAAAATGAATGCCAAGAAAGTCATTATTAAATTATTATATTTGCTGAAGTGATGGTCAGAATTAAAATTTTTGATCCACAATGTTATTTTAACGTCAATGAGAAATAAGAAGCTAGTGAAGTGAAGGATAAGATGACTTATTCTTTAGAAATCTTTCAAATAAGCTTGAGTAAAATATTATGCTTCAAGTTGGGACTTCATTATTGAGAATATCAAAGCTAGATCTCAATTTATTCAGTAAATTAGAAGAAATTAAGCTTAAGCTTACATTAAAAAATAAATGACTACAAATCTAACGAACTACTAT
Organism: Heteractis magnifica; assembly: GCA_011763375.2. Lineage (NCBI taxonomy): Eukaryota > Metazoa > Cnidaria > Anthozoa > Actiniaria > Stichodactylidae > Heteractis > Heteractis magnifica. Next base: position 3,556 of record JAADYU020107999.1, on the reverse strand, counting down.
CAGACATGGCTTCAGAGCAAACAACCACAAACTTAACAATTCTTTCTAACCACGTTTTCGCTGAAGTATTCGGTGAACCGTACTGAAGAACAGAGTCAATAAACTTATATTTTACCTGGTTCAACTTTAACAACCTTGACAGCAGCTAATTCACCAGTAGCGATTACTCTAGCCTAAAGTCAAACAAGAAATACCATCACACATTACAAATGAACTTGTAAAAATAATAATATAGAATTTTAGAAAAGATTAATTAAAGAAAAATGAGTCAAATTGATGGTTTTAGGATAAATTGTGAACTAACTAACCTTGAAAACATCGCCGTACGTCCCTCCTCCTATTTTCTCTATCAAATCAAACACTTTGTCAGGATTCCCTCGAGAAATGTTTGCCTTTAGAGGCACACTCATGATTTCTGAAACCTATTCAACAAGTCCTTGTTCTACTAGAAAATTCATGAACGCTTTACAGACGCAATAACACAGCTGTACTTCTTATATTGGCTGACTTAAATATTCACAATGACTTCAAAATGCTAGTTGACTTGCGAACGAATGCAAATTTCGCTTCCGTGTCGGACGGACATTCCTCGGCTACGACGTGTCACCGAACAGTAAACGACTGTATACGAGTCAGACAAGGCATCTTAGTGTCGGGATTTTTTCATTATTTTGACAGATTTTTATTTTATTTCAATTTTTGTCAACGTATAATACAAAAAGAGAAGAAAAAAATCGAACCATTACTTTCTTGACCGAAGGAACTCTGAGAATTTTTAAGTTGATGAAAGGTCATGGGTTCTCTATATATCTAATCCCGATCTAGTTCCGATCATATCCCGATGAATCCCGATGCAGTTCTTATGACCAGTCTTCTGCAGCCAGGCGACAGACATCAAACATGGCGTCGGTAACGTCTCAGATTCAAAGTAAAAGCGACGTGTTTTATAGGCGTCTTATCCTTTCTAGTTTCTTCTCCAAAGGCTGGGGAAGTTTAGACGATTATAAAAGGCTATTCGAGTGTCGCAATTACCTCAACATACCGTCAAAATGTTCAGAATTGGTACCGCCGACATATCCTGTGTCCATCGACAGGAGCTGGAAGAAGGACTCGTATTATATTGCAGAAGGTCACTTCTTGTCTCCAGTTGCCAAACACATTCCTGGCTTGTTACCCAAAGAAAGTGAAATAGCAAGGTTTCAAGTCATCACCCCAACAAAGTGGCAAGACAAGAGTAAAAAGCCTATTTGTATCCAATTGGCTGGGACTGGAGACCATTTTTACTGGCGAAGACGAAACTTTATGGCAAAGCCTTTGATTCAACAGCATTGCATTGCCTCAGTTATTTTAGAAAACCCATTCTATGGATTGAGAAAACCAGCCGATCAGTATCGATCCAGTCTAAAATACGTCATTGATCTTTTCATAATGGGTGCCTCGCTGATTTTAGAGTCGTCTGTTCTGTTGCATTGGTGCGAAAGACAAGGCTTTGGTCCTCTAGGTATCACCGGTGTGTCAATGGGGGGTAATATGGCTTCTCTAGCTGCTACTGTATGGCCAAAACCACTTGCTGTAATCCCATGTTTATCCTGGAGTACAGCATCCTGTGTTTTTACAAAGGTGATTTTGACTTATCCATGTTAAGGTCGAGAGGGGGGAGGTCAGGCATATGTGGGGCATTTGTTTGCTCTTCCCTATTGATGTTAGGCCACTTAATGAAAGAAGAGGCTGGATCTGTTGCAGAGGTTTGACTTGATGTGCTGTCACATGGGCCAGGATTTTGGCTCAACTATAGAATACCCCGCAAATGATATGCACAACTTAACCCGTAATTGTTCTTCCATTGTTATTGCGTCGCTTTCAAAAGACTTGCTTCAATCTAAAACAAAGTGGTGGGGTATTCTATAGTTGTTCCCAGGATTTTGATGTAACACTTGGCCAGGGTAGGGATGATTTCTTAACTTTAGATGCTTCTCATTGGCAAAAACCTCTGATGTGAATTAATTAATGATATCTGAGGTAATGAGCAGGGCAGACAAGTTTTCACCACATTTGAATATTCCTTTTAGGCTTTGAGGAAAGAATTTGACAGAAAATTTTGTACGAAAATCAAATCCCCACCATAGGGCCAGCCTATCCCACCCTCCCCCATTGCCTTAACATTGCAAGGTGCACTATGCTAATATAGTTTGGGTCTGGATCGTATAATTATAAAAGGTGCTGTCATAATATGAAAAAAGCAATGACATATCTATGTTCAAGTTGGCACAATGAAATATTGCTTTGCATGGAATTGTGTATGAACCATAAAGCCAGAATGCAATATAGTAATTGCAAAATAGTTGTCAGGTTCAAAACTTAGAACATAGAAGCTGATGTCAAAATGATACATGGAAAGTATGTTAATTATAAATGGAAACTAGCGAGTAAACTAGTATAGGCTGCGTTGGTGTGTAATAAATACAATAACCAATAAAAGGAAATCTGTAACACCATGAAAAAAAGAGAAATATACTTAACTTTACTGACGTTTCGAGCTTTCGCCCTTTGTCGGAGTAAAAAAAGTTAATTTGTTAATTAGATGCATAATGTTAATAAAAGTTAATTCTGTTAATTAGATGCAAAAAGTTAATTCTGTTAATTAGATGCATAATGCTATGAGCCATGAGATGTTCATGAATTGTTGTAAAATGTAGATCCTCTGAATATGCTTTTGGTATGTTTTATATTGCCTGCACAGCACAAATGAATCGTCAAGCAAATTTATTTGGAAAAAATTCCAAATAAATTTGCTTGACAAAACACAATTAACATCAATATTCATTTACCAAGCACAATAATCATCTAATACTCACAATATAATTATTCATTTCCCAAAATAACTTTTGGTCTCAGCTTAGCTATGTTCTGTTTTGAAGACAATTTTGCAATTTTACATAATAATAATATTGTGCTATTTATTATAGGGAGTAATGAAAAATTCTCTTCCATGGAAGAAACTTGAGAAGCAACTAGAAGATGATGCTTACAGAGAAAATATTATAAAGTTTGCAGGTTTGAATGAAGAAGTTAAAGCAACCAACTTGTTCTCAGGCAATGCTGCATTGGCAAGTAAAGATGACTTGAATTCTCATCAATGTTTAGAATCTCAGAAGAAATCTGATAGTCTAATACATTTATTTGAAGATAATAATCAATATGAAAGGAATCAATCTCAGACAATATATCTAGAGAAAAAGCATGTATACCATGGCATCAAGGAAACAGTATTGGATTACATCCCTCAAACACTGAAAATGAGCAGAACCATTGAAAAACCGCAAAAGATTAATCCAGAGACAGTTCAGTTCATGAATCTTCTTATGGATAGGGCAACTCATCTGAAAAACTTTCCTTGCCCACAAAAACCAACACTTGCAAAATTTATAGCTGCTAAGAGGGATGCCTATGTACCCAGAGACTGTATAGATGAACCTGGAGTCATTTGGCCAGACAGTGAAGTACTCTATATTGACTCTGGTCACATAACCGGATCTCTGACCAATTTAAAATTATT
>JAADYU020107998.1:0-19847 GCA_011763375.2 Heteractis magnifica | reverse complement strand
TGCAGTCAGCCGCGAAAAGACAAACACTAATTGCATGCTCCCGTGCATTTCAATGCATAATTACAATTAAAACTTTTTGTGTGCAAGTGAATTAAGATCGACATTAGTTCGGACGTTTGCCGCGCCACGTCGGTCCTTAGTCGACCTCTCACCGAACCTATGTTTAATAGGTTCGGCGCGACGTTAGTCCGACGTTTGCCCTGGGCCTAAGTTATTCACGTGAATTCACACCTAGTGAGTCCGCAAGGACTCACACAACAATGACTTTAGCTTTCTTAGTACTATTGTAATCCCAGTTAACTTGAATTCATTTTGACTTGATAATGGCGTTAGGAACAACGCCGAAACCTCGTCGCCTACTAGCGTTAGTTTTTTCTATAAATACAATTTAGCTATTTTATTTTATTTTTAGTTAAAACTTGTAATCATGAAAGGAGAACAAAGAAACAAAATGGAATTAGCTGTCTAATATTTTGTATTAATACATGTATTAATACACTAACATATATTTCATGGGTTTAATAAAATCACTCTAGGATGATACTCTAGCTGATACCTTTTAGGGGTCATTTCAAAACATTGAATAAAGCACCCCACCCCTTATACATGGGAGTCCCCTCTGCACCCCTGGGCATGTTGCGCAAAAAAATAATGCAAAGTTGAAGCGTACTGTTAGATGCTTATAGCATCTAACAGTATGTATAGTGAAATGATAATGCATGAAAGGCTAATCCAATGTCTGTATAACATATTGTCAATTTATCGCTTAGTCCAAGGCCAGTAACACACCTCCAGCACCTGGTTATTCAAGCTGCTCCATGTACATTGAAAAGGGACAGCACAACTGATTTGAACATGGTTAGTGTATTAAATTGTAGCAAAACTTTGCTTCATGGGAAAGAGAAATCTGAAATGTAGATAAGACAATGACTTTTTTCAATCGCCCAGGCAGAATTTTTGATGACTTTATTCAATGTAACAGAGAACTGGAACAGTCTTAGTGCAGACGTCTAGACTGGTATTATTACCAGGGTGTTTCAGTACTACTTTATTTCCTCAAAGTTTAAGGAATGGTCAAGGTATAACAATCCTACTTTTTATGAGCAGTACAATTTGAATCGTGGCAATTTGATACTTTTTTATACTTGACTTATCACAGGAAGCCCAAGCAAGGTATTTGTACCTTATTACAAACGAGTAAGTTTTGTAGCTAAATTCTCAATTTTTGCATGTCCGTTTTTGCTCTCTTTTTTTAGCCAATCCAACAAGCTTCTACCAATGTAAATAGTGATAGGCCCATAAAAAGACTAACTCTTGTGGGATTAGCTCCAAATTGCATACAGAGACAAGGAAAAGAAGCAAAAACACACAAAAACTACAAAAATTACTTTACTTATTCTTACAATATGTAATTCCACATACATTCCTTTGTACGAGTTCCTTGCTTGGGCTTCTTTTGGACTTGTCCATAGAGGTATGACTTATATATGGCTAATATTTTTTCCTGTAATGCAAACTTAAATTTACACCTTTCAGAAACTTTTTGAACAGTGTTCCATATTTCAAGTGCTTTTCAAATTCCTTCTAAAATCAGTACCAAACTCCATATAAGATGTTTTTAAAATAGCTATTTGATTCAGTGTTTTCAAAAGCTATTTGGTACTCAAGGAAAACCTTTTCCACTTATAAGAATGACAAGCTTGGATTAACACATTTTGGGCTGGACAAGAGATATTAAGGTTTCTAAATTAATACTTTTTGGGATTTTAGCAACACAACATAAATGAAATTGCACTTCAAAAAGTTCTCTCTTATGCATAACAATAATTTTAACGTTTAAAGCAAGCATTGCTATTAACTCTTTGTCTGAAGAAAATGCTTGTAATTAAAGAAATGGTTCATGCTTAGCATGCATCCATTGTGAAATGGATTTATGCAGGAGGTTGCTTAAGAAAGAAGCATAAGGGTCACATGAGGTGAAGCCAAGTAAGACTAACTTCTTGAGTGCATCCATTTCACTATGGATGCACAATATGTGTGAACCATTTCCTTTATAACATAGCCAGAGCCAAAAATTGTATTTTGTATTTGAAAAACATTAATGAAATTCTCAATAAATGGACCCTCCTGCTTCTTGATCACATCAGCGTGCTGTCCATCATGAAATGATGCATGCTTGTGAATGCAAATTAACCAATCACAGTGCATGTTACATCATGGCTATGTTATAAAACTTGATTTTCATGCATTTCTAAAACATCTTCAAAATGTATATAGTAATATAAAATGAGCATTGGATGCAACACTCTGATTAATCAACTCATTAAAAAGACTCTCTCCCTAATTTCATCAATAATGCAAATGTACACATTCAGCTACATGTATCAACCAGAACAATCTGTCAAACCCTTATAAATAATGTATAAAATAACAAAACATTCTCAAATTAAACTCTGTTCATACAATCTTGTACAAGGGATGTAGAATATCAAGGGAAACACATTCTCTTGTGATTTTTCCAGTCAGCCTTCTGGCACTTTCTGGAACAGTAGCGAATATTATGACAGCGTGAACACATCATTGTTTTGATGCTTCCTTCAGCACAAAAACTGCACATACTCTCCCAAGCTTGTCTTGTAGTTACCTGTAGAAGTGGCTTTAATGAAGGAGATGATTTGATTGCAGATTTAAGGATGTATTCAAAGAGCACTGGCTTGAAACTGTGGGTTTGATGCAATCGAACAAGAATCCTCTTTAATGGCACATATCCAGTATCAAAGACCACATCAACACATCCAGTGAAAGATGCATTCTTTGGGTGTGGTTGGGAATCATGTAGACATCGCTGACAGGTGGGTCCTTTTCCAGTGATGCAATCATAGCAAGATGTGTTGAACAAAACAAAGAGGATATCATCCATGATTCCATGCTTGCATCGGGATGGATTTTCTGGCAAACAGCTGATTGCTGTCTTCAGTGCTCTGACAGCTCCCTGTTCTGCTGCCATTTCTATTGGGCTATAATGCAAGCCATATTTACAAGATGGATCTGCACCTGAAATGTATTGTTTAAAGAAGAATTTCTGATGATTACTACATAGAGAACAATAATTATTGCATTTAATTTTAGTTGGCAATTTAATATATAAATAGACCTCTTTACCTTCGTTGTTTGTTTATCCATTTCAGACCATGTGATGTCACTCTTGGGAATTAATTCTTTCTTATGCTGATAGGTTAACATTTTCATAATAAAGGAACAATTCCCAAGAGAATGCCACGTGGTCTGAAATGGGCAATTTGCATACGAAGGTAAAGAAGTCTATTGCTTGTAGGTTTTATAAAATGTAGTACATTGGAATTAACCTTTATGGAAAAGACTGTGAGTGTGCTGCATATGTTAAAAAAGAACCATCTGAAAGATAGCATTCAGCTTATTTGTTAGGTTTAGTAATGTTTGGATGAATACAAACCTCATGAAAATGACAAAAAATATAAGTTGGACAGGACATACTACCATAAATAACTCTCTTATTTTTGGATTTGTAATCTATCATACTTGTTTGGAAGGATTGCTGATTGCTCAGTCTTCCAAGCCATACCTAGGTTTTCTTATTTTCCATATCATTTCCAAACTTGACAAAAATAATTACTTGAATGTGTTCTTTCTTATATATTTAATTTTATTTCTTAGGAAAACATTCATACCACTCCTTTCTATTAAGGCCAATATTTCAAATTACATTACCAAATCAAAATGGCATTATATCCTAAGTTTGAAAGATTATGTTTTAGGAAAAATGACAGGATAGAAAGAGGATTTTGTGGTTGAATTCAACCACGACAAATGATCTTAAATGGACAACAACAAAACGAAAAAGATAGAAAGGAAAGAATATTTTATATATACAATTACCATATTTGCAGAGCATTTGTATTAACTTTGGATGATGATCATAGTAGCAGGCAATATGAAGAGGTTGAGGCATACGTCCATGTAAGTTAGGCACAACTTTGGCACCAGCTTTCAGCAAAACTTCCAGATGAGTTGGTGAGTCAGCTTTCACTGCTTCACTAACAAGTCGACCCCCAAAACCTGGTAGGGGGGCTTCAAGAAAAACTCCTTTCTCAACCATTTTCTTGAAATTTTCTAGAGAGGATTCAACTTTTAGAAACTTCAATACCTCCATTTCTTTCCTTAGCATAAGAAGACAGTAGTGTGTGTGGCAGTTTGTTGCAGCCCACTCAATTGCTCCAGGAGTGTTTCTCCAAAGCTCTAGGTTGGATATGCAGTATACAGCGGCATTACTCAAGGAGTTCTCTGACTTCATTACATAAGGAACTTTGCAGTTTGGCAGTTCCCGTTCTCCAGTAAGGAAGCTGAGTACATGGTGTGATGCTTGAGCTGCTCTCATTATAGCACCAACTGGTGGCATTGAAGGTGTCATTTGTTCCAAGTTTTCATAGTATTCACTAGCAAATCCTCTATGGTGCTTGTATCTGAATTCTAGCAAGGCAAAGCTCCAAAGCCAAGCAGTGACAGATGATGCTAATGCAAATGCTTGTTCATTGGACTTCTTGGAGGCAAATTTCAGAGCTCCTTTGTCATCACCAAGTTTCATGTAGACTTCTAGTACATGGTATCTCCAGTTCGCAAATGATGACCAGCTAGAATGAGATATCAATGTATGATTAGGAATTTTCTGTCAGTGAGTCAATACTTAAATGATGGGAATGGCAGGTATAAAATGCAGACTGGAAAATGCAGACCAGAAAAATGCAGACTAGTAAAATGCAGACCAGAAAAATGCAGACTGGTAAATAAAATGAAATACAAAGATTAAACATTTAAAACAACATACAATTTTTTTATCTAAAGGGTTTGTAAAAATAACGAAATGAGCTACCGGTATTTACGTATGCTAGAGAGGAGCATGCCTACCCCATGGTTGGCAAAACAAAATCAGTTGTGTTATCCTGATAACTTTCACTGTAAATTTCTATAAACACTGCCTGATCTCAAAGTCCTTACAGATTTATGTAGTGTCTTGATGGAAATGTAGCCTCATATCTCAGGTCAAAGAGTGATTGACAAAGAATGTTGAACGCTGATAAATGGTTTTGCTTGTTTTGAAGCTAGCGTTGTCACCAAAATGGTCAAAATGTTTGATAAAGATACTTCAAAGTAGCTTCTATAATGCACTAGAACGAAAGGGCTCATTCTACAAAGGCTATAAACATAACGAAATACAATATGCAGCATCACATAATCACAGCTAGATGGCCAGTCTGCATTTTACACCCAGGGTAGCCTCAGGGATAAAATGCAGACTGGCAAAGGGAGGGAATAGTGAAAAACTCCCGCTTCATTGCATTGGAGAGAAATATGTTGTAGAAGCTTTCCTGTAACATTGGATTTCAAGGAAAGGCTTTACAATTTGTATTCAAAGTAAAGAAACCAGAGTTTTCTTTACTATTCCCCTCCCCCAAAGGGATCACTCATGTCTTCAGTATAAGTACATAAACTCTTTCTACCAGTGCCAGTAAATGCATTCCAGATTTTGTTGTCGACACTGAAATAAATCCCTATTTATGACATAAACAACTTTTATTGAACAATAACAATACTAAGAATATATGTCTCATTCAAACAATGTACAGACTGTTTTGGTGTAAAGGACTTGTTACAATTGTGAATTGAAATGATAGTACGGCATATTTCTACTTGAGGCTGGCCAACAACGCTAGCTTCAAAACAAGCAAAACCATTTATCGGCATTCAACGTTCTTTGTCAATCACTATTTGACTCGAGATATGAGGCTACATTTCCATCAAGACACTACTTAAATCTGTAAGGACTTTGAGATCAGGCAATGTTTATAGAAATTTACAGTGAAAGTTATCGGGATAACATTTTGCCAACCGTGTGGTAGGCCAATAATATGCTCCTCTCCAGCGTATGTAAATAGCTCATTTCGTTATTTTTACAAACCCTTTAGATAAAATATTGTATGTTTTAAATGTTTAATCTTTGTATTTCATTTTATTTACCAGTCTGTATTTTTCTGGTTTGCATTTTACTAGTCTGCATTTTTCTGGTCTGCATTTTACTAGTCTGCATTTTTCTAGTCTGCATTTTTCAGTCTGCATTTTCCAGTCTGCATTTTATACCTGCCGATGATGGGAATACCTATAAGAATTTTAATAAAAATTTTTACTTCTGAAAGATGAACCCTCGATCTTGAATTTATACAAAAGAAAATTCATTCCTCTCAAATTTTAACCACAAACTAAGATAACATTATGCTTGTACCTATAAAAGCTATCATCCAGTTTTTCAAGTAGAAGATACTTCTGCAAAGCTTCCTTATTTCTTCCCATTTTACGCAATGTGTTGGCTTGACCATGAACAGCTCGGAAGTAGCTTCTGAGATGATTAAAACTCCAGCATTTACCCTCCAAAATATCTGAATCAAAATCAGGACTGATTTTGGGGGCAACTTCAACTGCCTTGTTGTAATATTCTGCATTGTACAGATTAAAAAAAAAGAGAATGTCATGGATATTTTAACAAAATGCTGAAGAAACTATACCGTCTTATAGAGTAAACAAGAAGAAAGTGCCCATTGTATGTAGCATTAGTAAAGATCAAGGAGAAGTGCTAATCCTTCTATCATAAAACTGACTTGTGGATTAAAAGCACCCACAGTAAACTCATATTAGAACTTTACTAACTCTCAGAATTCATAATTCATGAGTAGCGAAGGGTCTTTGAAATGAAGTTTAAATTTCATAAGCATGTAATATTAAAAAAAACGAAGAGAATTAAAAAAAAGGAAGAGAAAAAAAACGAAACGATATTAAAAAAAACGAAGAGAATTTCATCAAATATCAAAATATCAACGTACCAAGCGTTTCTTCGTAGGTGTCAGAACCACACACCGCCATCACGTTGTATGCTTCGGGGCAATAAGGAGAGATAGACAAAGCTTCTTTGGCTACTTTCACAGGGTCCTCACAGGAATATGCCATTCTTGCCTTTTCTTCTGCTTTAAATATTCTTTTACTGCAGTACACACTGGATACGGCAGTCATTTCGCTCGACACTGGGTTTCCAGCACATCGCAGGTCTTCCACGTGCGACCGAAATTCGGGGTCTTTCTCTGGATCTGCAGAGCCAAATCGTTCAAATTTCAGTGGATACATAGGATTGTGAATGGTCATTATGTCGCTGCCAAAGAGTTTGGCAAACATATCCATGTTGATGCCTAAAGCAAGCAATTTCAATTCCAAGACAAGACAAGAGCTATGCTGCTTCTGTTAAACACTCTTCCAGGCTGTGTAAACGCGGGAAAGTATTACACACAATCGAGGCTTTATCTAGAGGGTTCCTAATAGGGGAGGGGAGGAGAGGGGAATAGTTTAATGATATCGTCTAATAATAATAAACAAAGCAGCCAATCAGCATAAAATTTAGAGATAAGAATTTAATTCAAGTAAAAAATATTTCCTAAAGGACGATATTTTGAAAAATGAAATGTCTTTCAGTAGTTTAAGCAGTAATTTTCGCTTCCCCTCCCCACTCCTACTACTCACCTCATTATGCCTTACCATTTGCGATGTTTGCATGTATGTAGACATCGCCGGCTGGTCTTCAGTGCCTTTATATCACAACAACATGGCCGAAAAATTTAATTTCAAGTTTCGAAGAAAAAAAGAACCAAAAGAACCTAAAACGAAGTGGCCAGAACTCATTGGAAAGGTAAAACAGTTTTATTGAATGTCATTATGGCTATTAAGCTTAAAGTTACCTGCAGAGCTAGTTTAGGTTTTTGTGAGATGGAGTTAAGCTTATCGTTGACTTGGAAACAGAAAGTCATCGAAAGAATGATTTGCTTAATACTTTATATTTTCAACTTCTTTTAACTTTCCTGATGAAAATATGTTTCTTGGAAGCGATGGCATATGATCTTTACTTTCCGAGCGACGTTTTTCGTTGGAAGTTCTACTTGTGCGAGATATCCTATCTCAGGAAATAAGCTTTAATAGCTCTTCGATCGCAGCTGTACTCGTGTATTTATCTTGCTCGGAAAACTTTTTCTCTGATTACTCTAGAAAGCTAAATCTCGCTGCAGAAGCATTATAGATGTTCGTGTTTTGTTATCGAATAGTTTATACTTATGTGTACCGCCTCTGAGTGCGAGAATATTGCAGTGCTATTCAACATATTCGTACCATAAGTTAAGTTATATATACCCATTCCTCTCGTAAGATTGCCCTCCAAAATTTGCAAAATTACTCTATTTTTCTGAATTCCTTGCATCCTTCCTCTCTTCCTTCTCCCACTATAAAACCCATTCACCCCCCCCCCCAGGACTAATATCACAGGGAGTCCAAGCTCAGCTTTTATGTCAGTAGATTACAGTAAAATATTAATGTGACTGACAAATAAACTTATCATTTTAGATAGAAAGATATTCAGCTAGGAAAGAAATGATGGAAATGTATTCACAATTCCACCTGACAGAAATCGAACCCATGACCTTCTGGATGAAAGAAAGATACTCAGCTAGGAAACAAAAGATCAAAATGTATTCATGTTGTCAAGAGCCTTACTTTCTATCTAAATGATTAATATATATTGAGTTCTAAACTGAACTCTGACATTTTGATCCTAGCAGCAATATGATATTGCAGAAAATGTCAGCTCCCTAGAAGGATAACTTCCTGTTGTTCATGGTTGTTTGGTCTACATTTTTTACATGCCCGTCACTAGGGGTGGTTTGTTGGTTTGAACCAGCCCCCTCCTCCTCTTTACCCCTTTTATTCGTAAATTTCTACAAGAAAAGCTGGATGCATAAAATATGTAATAGTGCAATAAAATGTTCATAAAAAATATTAAAGAGTAAGGTTTTTATTGTTTTTTAATGAACAAATAAAAATTGGCCTTGAACTGAGGACATTGCAGGTGTACAATAAGGTCATGAAATTGAGGCCGAATTTTTTCCTGCATTCGCTGATCTGCTGTTGCAATAACTGAGATTGGCAGAAAAATGAACCCCCTTTGGAGGTCCTAGCAATGGGCCTGTTTTAGATTCAATGTATACTTAATGTATACAAATTAAATGAGGCATAAATCTTTTAAAAAGCATATATTTAACATACTAAAGTAACAACACTGATTACATTAAGTCACCATAAACATTCAAATAAAATAGATATTACACTTAAATTGCACTTGTGTGAGAAACAATGAAAGATCTATGAAATGTCCATCTCCTAATCTAAGGACAAATGCTATGATATAATAGGCCATGAGAATGGTCACATATTTGTTTGAGCTGGAATGATTCTTATAAACCTGGGCACTACTGATTAGACAATTTATGTGCTAATAAAAACTAGCTAATATAGACTAAAACAAATGCAATTGATGCTAGTAAATAGATATATATACAAGATTTGTACATTTATTAATTTTTTTGCTTTATATCATATGCTTTCTTTCATTTTCATGAATTTTTAGAATTTATAAATAATGAATATTTTTTCAATCAGGCCCCCACAATTTTCCCAAAAGGACTAACTCAGAGCCTGCAGCAAATAATTGATTTAATATAATCAACACAGGAACCTCAACACAAAATAAGAATTATTAATAGTATAATTTCCACATCTGAAAAAATTGCAAATGTGAATCATGACTGCCGTGGCTTTTATTTCAAAATTACACCATGAGGTAGCTATTGCACACACCATTCCAAGATAGAGAGCCAGTCAAATTGCATGATGTTTGTAGGTTCCCATGTTTATTCCAATAAGAAGATTCTTATTAGGGACCGTTCATTATTAACATTATGGAGGGGGCTGGTATGAAATGGGGGGGATGGAAATTTTTTTTGCTCAGATTAAGGGGGGATGCCACATTTTTTGAAGCTCAGGAGGGGGGGGATGAAAGTTTTTTACACTTTAGGTACAGTCAAGCCAGATATTAAACATCATTTTTACACACATTCTCAGGTACTTTTCACATAAACTGAGCACTTGTACTTTTACAAATCACAAACATTGATACTAACACAGTTAAAAATTGGGAAGTCTATACCCTATCTAGCTTTACAAATAGTCTGAACAAGACTTATTTTTCTGTACTAACAGCGGTAAAGGTCAATTCACCGATTGGCCCCTAGCCATAACGTGGTGTAATTTGTGCTACATTGTGTTACGGTCACGAAAATGTTCGGACATTATTGTCTGACTGCCGTACAAATGCACTAACTTTTGAACAAATTTTCAACTTGTTTTGACAAGTTTTTCTCCTTAAAAACAGCAAGGACATTTTGAATTAGGTTTGAATAACAATATTTTGGTTATATTTAGAGAGACAAATTTATAATTCAATAATTCATTCAAAAGTTAGTGCACTTGTACAGCAGTCAGACAACAATGTCTGAACTTTTTTACAATTTATACCACGTGACGGCTAGGGGGCAATCAGTCAATTGCAACCTAGCTTAGAGGTCTCACTCAGCATAGAGGTTTACACTTTTGATATAAAGGCTGATGCATTGTTTAGCTTTGAATCTGAGATGTAATCAATATTATAGTCATCCTGCAAACTTTTTTTCATGTGGTCCAGCACATGAATAGCAAACCATTTTTTTGAACTTGCTATATGGTAAATAAGAAGCTTCTGCCTAAAAGGGAAACAGTCAAATTTTTCCACATCAAGAATATTGGTGGATAGTGGCTTAGGTAGATTGTTCAGCATCGAGATTTCAATCTCCTGTTCTGGACCACTGAAACAGATGTCGAGGAATTCTTCTGTCATAGATTCTTATAAATATCAAGAAAATCGGAGCCACTTTAAATTGATAAGTCATCATATCAACTTAGAGTTTTCCACCTATGAGCAAATTCTATCTCAGGAGGGGGGGTCATTGTTTTCTGTTGATATGGAGAAGGGGGATGTGCTTTTTTTCACTTTGGGTTTGGGGGGGGGTTGAACAAACTTTTTTCTCTATCCCATTGCATATACCAGCCACCCCTCTAATGTTAATAATGAACGGTCCCTTAATACTTTTAACTATAAAATTTAGCGAAAGAAGACAATGTTTCAATGCATCGAGCATCATACCAACAACCTTTATCAAGTCAAAGAATGCAAAAAATTGCAGAGATATCAATACATGCAAAGAACAATGGTAATAAATATAACAATGGAAATAAGTACATTAGAACAAAGGAAAAAACAGGAGTCAAGTGAACAGTTTCACATGTACAGAGTCACTTTGTACATTTAGACTTGGTTGAAGATTTTTGGTGTATAACATCTCATAGATAAGGCAATTTAGTTTATTTGCACTTCTCTTCAGGACATGGAAGTCTGCTAAGCTGAGTTGTGTCAGGCTGTATGATATTGAAGATGCTTGCCCATTGAAGAAGAGGAAGACCTGTGTTCACTCCAGTCTTGTTGCTTAAGTCATTGAGTTGTCTTCTGACTAATCAGCATGTTGTTATGAAGGCTGACATGTGCACCAACCGCATGTTCCATTGCGTTCTAGAATATTCCAAGAGAAATGTAGTAACTTGGAAAGTTCTAGATAATTTAGAATATATAGGAAATATAGTTCTGGAAGGTTCTAGAAAGAGAAAAGTGTTATTTGTAACAGAATATTCTAGAAGTTGTAAAAATAGAATATTACATAATTTAGAATGCACTAGAACGTTCTCAACTGTTTGTCAGAAATATATAAATAGGAAACAGTTAGTGAGTACAGTAGTGAGTTCAGTTTCAAGAGAGCTATACCGAAGAAGAAGAAGTCTAAACAAGCAAGAACTGCTCAAGATACTCGGGCTATATCAGGCAAAAAAACGTATAGGTTATTATAGCTAAGTTTAGGTCACTCACTCATTAGAGTTTGCATATCCTTTTGTACATAATCAGTACTTAGAACACGATTAAAGTAAGTTTTAGCAGTTTGCTGGGTTTGTCTTGTTACTCGTCTCTAACAATGTTTATTAAATACTAAATGCTACCATGTTTATTAAGTACTAAATACTGTTAATAAATTTAGTAAGTAGTGTTAGTCTTAATGCCATTAGTGCTAGTGGCTAATTGGTATTGCCCAGTTTTATTGGAATTATTCTACTGATGTTCTGTAGTGATACAAAATTATTAGGCATTTAAATAGTATCATTCTCATGTTTTATCTAAAGTGCTCAAAACTTATGTTAACACTTTCATTATTTACCACTCAAGTGCATAGCATGGTAAGGCCTTTTGGCCATTTTTAAAAGACCATATTTCACTTACATTTTATCAATTTTGAAAGATCTAAATAATTGGTAAATTTTAGCAAATAAAGATTGGGACATATTTGGTTTTCAAGACAGTAGCACATAAAGGACAAAATAAACAAATGCATCAGTGTTTGTTGATATTAGGCTCAAGGAATTTTTCCTTTTTTCTTTCCTTTTCTTTTATTTCTCTTCTCTCTCTCTTTCAATGTTTTTCATGGGATATGGATCAAACGTCTGCATCACAAAATCTACAGACTAACTAATTAACCTTTCCCTTGGAAAAAAGATGAATTCTTTAAATTATTTCTTCATAGGATGCTGAAGAAGCTGCCACAGTCATTGACAGGGAACATCCTGGTCTTAAAGTAATAAAATAAAATCTAAAAGTCTGTCATTAAAACATTTTAATCTCATGAGAAAATGATCTTATTGAAGACTAAATGTGATGATGTGTAAAATTAACTCATAAATTAACAAATCAAATAATCAATTTTTTTAAATAAAAGTTATGAAATCACATGGAGTTTTCCCATTATAGATGTAGCTCAACAACACACAGTGAGTGGTTTCACTACAGATTTTGAACAGCATATTTTGGCAGCATTATCATCTATCATCAATAAAAGCATTGGCAAATCAAAGGAAAAGCTGCCTGAGATTCAAACAAAAGCATCAATTCAAATAGACCATTTAAGCTTGGTCATAATGTTTTCCCATCTCAGACTAATGTCATTCTCTTGGGACTAAGATTCTTTGTTTGAGGTTCATTCATTTTAATGTTTCTTCCCAAGAAACAAAGAAATAAAATCCAAGGGAATGACACATGGTCTGAAATGGAAAAACATGACCAAGCTGAAAAGGTCTATTACATGTTACATATTACATATTTAGATACACTGGCTTTTTCATACTACTGTTCACCACTTTTTTTTTTTATTTATTATTTTAGATTCAGATTATCCCAGAAAAGAGTTTCATAAGCAAGATACAAGAACCCAATTGTGTGCGCCTTTTTGTAGATGGTAAACAAAGAGTTACTATATTACCCCAGACTGGGTAGACTCTATTATACATGGGGTCATGACTCCCAAAGAAACATACTTGAGAATTTGACCTCTGCAAGTCGCATCTGATGCATGATGCAAATGAAGTTAGCTGATCACTCAAATTTTAAGTACAACTTTGAAACAATATTTAAAGAACTGAGGGTCAACTTAACTCAAATAAGGGGTAAATGTTCCTATACCTAGTATGTTGTGGGAGTCTTGAAGAACAAAAGAAAATACAGTACACATTTGACATGTTATGGTGTAATATTGTCTATATCTTTTGCTTATGCAAAATAACAATTATTGTTATTGAAGTATCTTATTAAAAGTTGGTTAATACTTTAACAAGTAATAATGTTGTCAATTTTGGTTTTAGATTTTTATAACAGGGTCGTGACTAGGGATGTGGGATCAGGGATCAAACTTTTTGCGTTAAAAATGCGGGATCAATCACCAGAAAATATCCCTCGTCACGACCCTGTTATAATGATATGTCCTTAGTTCTCTCATTAATAGCCTGGGATCCAGAGACTATTTATTCTTGCTCCGGCATTTGTAATTTTTGACAGGAGGTTGCAAAAAGAGTGAACAGATCCTCTGGAATCCCAGAGTAATTAATAGTGTATCGTTCAACACTTTCACATCCACGAAATTGCTTTGCATGTTTGGGGGAAACTGAAAAGAAAGTTCATAGAAAATTGGAAGGTTTTAATATTGAGTATATTTGCTATTGCCAGTGAAAGACCGACTATCAGTTTAATCAGAGTTAATTCCAACACCTACAGGAGAATGAAAAGTTTGGTGTTACAGACAATGTCATAGACTTGCTAAGAGTTGTGTTTAAATGTTTAAATTTCTTTCTTTCTGGTTTTGGTTTCTCCTGGTATATCCATAAACTTTATAAACTGGATTTACGCTTATGCTCATCATTTACTATTTTTCTTGTGGTTTTCCCCCTTCCCCAAAATACAAAGCATTATGGGAAAGTGGTAAATACAAGGGGGCATTACTGTGCGGACACAGGAACTGTGAACGCTTCACATTTTTTCATAATTAAGGATTAACGTTAATTCATAGTTTTATATCTGAATTTAATGCTTTGTAAGTTATGTAGTGTTTAATCAACGAGCAGGAGTGTTTTATCGGGTTTAAAACCACGAGGCGTAGCCTCGTGGTTTTAGACCCGAAAAAACACGATCTGCGAGTTTATTGAACTGCTTCAAACATGTCACATAATTAAGTTATATTTTGATAAAAAGTGTAAAAGAAGTGCAAAATTATAGTTTGATGAAAACTTTTACATCACAGGCATGCGCATTGTACAGAAAACGGCTGCCATAAGTGTTAGAGAACACGTTCAGGTTAACAGAGGAGCATTAGCTCGTTTCAAACTGGTAGAAAGTCAGTGATCTATTGTGAAACTGTCCTTTGTGAGACTTACTAATAGGTCTTCACATAAACTTTGGTGAAACTTTATTTCTAAAACTCATTAAAATTCATTAGGGTGTACAGCCAATAGCGTGTACCAGTTGGTACCACATGATGGTATCTTTATATCACGATAAAGACACCAGACCTTGTTGGTTATAGAACTCATTGATAAAACATCGGGTTTTTTATCAGTGAGTGATAAAACACTGATGTTTTATTAATGAGTTCTATAACCAACAAGAACCCATGGCGATCTGGGTGGCTGAAGATTCGTTTTTTTCCTTTTAATATAAACAGCTGCTGATGCAAACTCGTCTAAATGCTTTTGTAAGTGTACAGATTTGCTGTATGGGTTTTAAACAGATTGTTTTTAAACTCAAAAAGGAAAAAACGAGGAGTTTTGATTTTCATAAGAGGGAGGTCTGGAACGTGTTTCCATAGTAACGCCATTTCTACACAGTGGTGAGCATTATGGTTAATACTATAAATGTGAAAAGTTTGAAATCTGCTCTATATTCGAAGAGTCATTTTTCCTTTTTTTGCTGCAAGGCTGAGTCAACCTTATGACGTCATCAGTTAACTATTTTGCATATTGGAAAAACAGTTATATCTGATTCTCTGGAACAAAACAAGGTATCGAGAAATGGAAAACGTCATTTTTCTTTATTTACGAAGTACTAAATGAAATAAACATTTTCTCGTCATATGCACTTTAATGGAATTGGAATTGCTTAGTAAGCAAATCCAATACCAACCAGAGCCCATAGCAAGCACTCTGATGCACCTTCCGCTGGACGAAACTGATATCAGACTTGCGTTTTCCAAACATTCTTTTCCGTGTGGGATTCTGAGAATAATTTTTGTGACGACATACTGCGTTATGCGCATGCTCCTTAGTCAACTGCGTTCGAAATTTTGGTAAATTTAAATTTTATAGCTGATCTATAATATTATCTACTAAATTTCTGGTAAAAAGTTTTAGAAGTCATTTAAAGAACTCGAGTCCGTGCTTTATCGAGTGTAAAGATCCTCGCCTATTGCAGCAAGAATGATAGATCTTCATCTGTGCTTCTGTACTAAAATCATCTGATGATTTCTCTTTGCTCGGTAGTTCAAACCGAGTTACGTTCAATCTAAGAACCTATAAAATGAGGGGAAAATAAAGCTATTAAGACTAGATAATATCACAAATACTGTAGTCACTTATTAACTATACTTTGTTAAACACACTGTGATTGGCGGATAATCCATCAGAGTATGGCTTAGGCCCAGGTCAAACGTCGAACTTCACATGAGCCGAACTTATTGAAAACAATGGATAATAAAGCGGTCTTCTTTGATGTCATTAGGTTCGGCTCGTGAAGTTCGACGAGCTTCACATGAGCCAAACTCATTGAAAACAATGGATAATAAGGCGGTCTTCTTTGATGTCATTAGGTTCGGCTCATGTGAAGTTCGACGTTTGACCCGGGCCTAACGGTTACGTCACATGGCGGTTTTGTCGGAAGTAAAGAACTTAGAGGAAAGTTAAAACGTATTTTAATAAAATAATAAACTTTTGCAAATTATGTCCATAACAGTAACGATAAAAACAATGCTACATGTAAAACGAGGGCAAATAAACATACTTGATCAGGTGGATAAGTTAGTAAGATCGGATAAGTTAGTAAGATCGCCTCTGTGTCAGGAATAACTTGTATTTCAAGGGAATCCAAGTACTTTTGGAAGGATTTGTGAAATCTAACACGACTGACCGTACAAAATCGCTAAAGAACTCATAAAAGAACATTGCTTTCCTCGTGAAACATCGCTAAACCTTATGTGACCTTGATGAATGCTTTCAGCAATAAATAAGTTTGAATCTGACATGATTAAACTACGAAAAAGACTCACGTCGGGTTATTTGAAGAAGAATCGAGCTTCTTTCGTGTGCGAAATAAGAGTATCCAGCTGAGCGAACGACTAGCTGCGCAATGCATTGTTGGACAAAACCTCCGGCCCTCACTCTTTGCTTTCAAAATCATTTCTTGCGCGGTTTTTAGATAACACAAAGATAAATTTTCACTCTGTTCAATAATTTTGGACTTTTCTAGGCCTCAAAATACATCGGATTAAATTTCCAATTGCTTTCAGGTTAAAAATAGTGCTTGAACATAGGGCCGGCCATGAAAAATCCCAACGGACTGTGATTGGTTAGAAGAAATATTTCCGCTCAGCTGGATACATTGTTGGCGGATTATTGCGGACGAGAGTTCTGGGTACGAGACTGTGGATCATCTCCAAGCAGGCAGGCAGTGACAAAAAATCGAGATTTTTCGTGGCATACACAACAACACAGGGATCCCAATCGTAAAGATTAGTGTCGCTGCTCGCCTGGTGGCTCGCAGCAATTATAAACCAAGTAGAACAGTTTTATCCACCTGTGTTCTTCTAAGTTATAGAAGCACTTAGGAAGTGTCGAATTCACTCAAGAAGTGAGGAGAAAAACTCGCTTGAGGTTCACCACCCTGAAAACGTCATTTCACTTACAGTCATACCAGGTGATCGTTTCTGATCCAAATTCCATTTCTCCCAAATAAAATACCAACATTCCAATTTCATTGGTCAATGTTGCAACTTCCGTTAGAACTTGAAATTTTGAACTTGCAACTTGCAACTTGCAACTTTTAGTTTTGAAATACCCTCACTTGATCTCATGGCGTATGCGATACTGAAAAAACAGAGTGACGTCTATTCCAAAGCGTGAGAAGACTATTGTTTGTGGTCCAATGGAGAATCAATAAAACGAATCTCAGCTAGCTCGAACTGGTGTAACTGAAAGAACAGCCTCGAATATCATTAAAATATATACAGAAACTACTGTCTTTTACCTCGAAGACCAGGAGTTTCAGAGAGAACAAAGGCTACCGGTACTCCTGAAGTCGTAGAGTTTGTCGAATTTTGTAAACTTAACCAACCAGTATCCAAGCTTAAAGAAATTAGATATTTGATACTCTACTTTGTCACGACGCAAATGAAATTTCCCCAGAGGGTAACTTACCTGATGGGGAGATGTATTTAACTCCTTGTCCGACTGATATTCACAATACTGGTGCATATTCGTTGCGCGGTCGCGCCATGATACCACATTATAAAGAAACAAAAACGCATGCACAGCTTCCTCTGAGTGAGTGAGAGCTGAGGAATTGTTCGGTTGGCAGTAAAGGGAGGGGAGGAATAGATTTCCTACATGGCCTGGGGACCAGTATTGCTCATATCAGTCTGAGGGAGTTCGAGACTAACTATTCAAAACTGCTGTGGAGGTGTCCCTTGAAGATTCCCTGTGATAAAAGCGTTCAAATGTTCGGGATGATGCCCAGTCTGCTACCTAGAAACAAAGGGCAAAAAAAAGAAGAGCAACCTATTTCTTTGGTTGTCGAAAAAGTGGTTGTCCTACAGGTTTCGTAGACTCTTCTAAGAATAGACTCGATTACAATAAACACAATAATTCTTTAATCTCTATATAACCGAGCTCCAAGATCACAACCACAATGCCAACATCTCCTAAATGTTGTTTCCATGGTCTATATCCTAAGACTTACTTCCTTAAAATAGCCAACATCACCCCAGCAGCACTGTATCCTCTGCGGTTATTTTTTTCCTATGGACGCCCATCCCCCTAAAATTAGGCAGCAGAAGTCCTTTTTTGCATAGCCATTCCTCCCCCTGAAATAAGAGGCGAAAACGACCAAGCTGAATTTAGTACGCAAAGAATACAGTGCTGCTTCCTGTGGCGAAACTATCCTGATAGCTACTTTGGCTATCAGTTTGTTGATCTCTATAGCTGCATTTGTCGGCTCTCTTCGAATGTTTTCATCCTAGTTACGCGTATGCGCCACTGTCTTGGCCGTCTAGTCTCGGCAGCCGATAGTCATGCCGAGGTTTTACTGGTTCCGAGGTGTTTATATCCTTCCTCAAGGGCACGTTTTGTGCTGCCCGAGTATTTCTGAGCACAGGACCACTTCCTCTTTGTTGAGCGGTCGTTGACAACTCCAAAACTGGTGGCTTTATCATTTCCACGAAAGGGCTGCCCTTTCTTATAAGAAAACTTATGCTTCTCTGCAGCTTGCTATTAGTTGCGCTATGATCATGTTCACTCTTGATTCGTTCGTGGAACTTGTGTGGGAAGAGGTGTCTAGATCTGAGGGAATGCCTTCCTTCAGGGTTCGCTTGCCAATCTCAGTCAGATATTCTGAGAAACATTTTTGCCTCCAGGCATTAAGCCTGAAGGTGGCATTTCCGGGGAACACCAGCGGGTCCTCCACTACATGTCTTTGATTGATTCTGGATCTGGTGCATCCTCCTCTTCATTTTTACCAGCATTCTCCAGTGCCGATAAGGCACACAGGATTGGACGTGCAACATAAAGAAATGCCCCCTGCTGTTCTGCTAGGCCATCATCAAAGGAAAATAAATCTTTCGTTTTCGTATATCCATTGAGCTCCTGCCATTTTTCTTTCGACAAGGCCTTTGAGAAAGCTCTCGTAGTAAATTCTA
The DNA here is from genome assembly GCA_011763375.2 of Heteractis magnifica. NCBI lineage: Eukaryota > Metazoa > Cnidaria > Anthozoa > Actiniaria > Stichodactylidae > Heteractis > Heteractis magnifica. The sequence continues at coordinate 528 of JAADYU020107998.1, read as the reverse complement.
CTAGATCCTGAGAAGGAACTGATTCGTTTTCTTCCTTAAAGAATCGGTCTCCCCGCGCGTGCTCGATGGTTCTACGTTGTTGGCGGGAATTATTCGTTTGTTCCTTCGCCACTAGAAGAGGATTTCTCCATTAATAATCTTGTTAAAACTTCAGGCATGGAATTTCGTACAGCATCAGTTATTAATATAATCTTTCCAGATTCTGTGAATCTCCCCCGCCGGCCCGCCTTATGGATCGGGTCAGACGGAGTGTTGTTCTATAACAACAAGAAGGTGGTCAATAACTCGTACCTTCAAACTTAAACGGGGAAACTCCACTGAAAAAATCACAAAATGGTAAATATTTCCACTACAGACGTACTTACAATACTAGTGTTCGTTTCTTCCATATGATAAAAGTGAAGATTTCTGCGTTTTAGGGACCGTTCATTTTTTATCGGGGGGGGGGGGGGGGGCGCCCGGAAAAGGGTTGGGTGAAGGGGGGGGGGCGGGAAAAAAAAAAGGGGGGGTGGGGGGGAGCGCCAGAGA
>JAADYU020107887.1:0-12442 GCA_011763375.2 Heteractis magnifica | reverse complement strand
GGGCGGTTGAGACAAAAAAAAAGGTTTTTAAAATGGGACCCATAATGGCCTGTAAGGGTGGGGTTTTAAAGAAAAAGGGGGGTTTTCCCGGGTGAGCCCCCCCCCCCCCCCCCTATATTTTTGGCTGGATCTGCCCCTGGTGTCATTGTACTAACACTACCAGAATGCTTGCTAAAATGCTTTTTTATTTAGATTTTTCTACTCTCCCGAGAATAGAGACAATTGGTCAAATTTGTGACTCAAAGCATTCTGGTAGTCATAGTAAATTATGCCATCATGCAAATGGCCTATAATGAGGAACTCTGGGAAGATGCATAGAAGTATGTGTGTGTTGACTTCTTCCTGTGCAAAGAAAAAATACTCATGTTCATAAATACAATACTGATGAATTCTGCTTATAAGAAGTACCTTCCTATCAAAGATTCCTCTGAAGTTGAGATTTTGAAAATAATTTCATCCAACATACCATGGAGAGTTTCCGAACTCAGCTGATTGAGTACTGACCTTGGACATGCAACAACAATTCATTGTTGGAATTACAAAACGTTACCTTAGACAAAATATAAAAACAACTCTGTTTTGGGCTTTTGAGAGGAGAACTGTGTGTGAAAGGGTGTGCTATACTATTGATATTGTGCACAGATCTGATAAACAATTGAAAAAATATTCTGGCACAAACTGAAAGACTATTTGTGGGAAGCATGTGTGGCATGCACTGCTAATGCATTGTCTCTCACCACAGTGGCTGTGGGTTAAATACATGTACACACTGTGTTTCAAGGGTTTTCTCCACTGAGGTTCTATGTTTTTTTCCTCTCCCTCAGCAAAAATAAACTTTGGGCTTTCACCTTCAATTGGAGCCTCCCTCTGTTATGATTGTCCCACATTGCTTCATAACAATAAAAGCTTACTAGTGAATTAATAGTTTCAAAGGCTTAAAACAAGGCTTTGACTGTTTCCCATACAAATTCCACTAAATCTAAATCCACAGTAACTTCTCAAATATCTATGCTAGAGCAATAATTATTAATTTCCCCTTGACTACTGCATATGAATTAAAAACTGAGTGGAAAGATGTATTCCTTGTTCAAGGCCTTTTGCAGATAAAAGCCTACATTATAAAGGAACACTTTAATACAAACCTGTTAGCTTTCCACATAGCTTCCAAAGCAGACATAAAGAAAAGTGAAATTTCCAGGTCTTCTGCCATCAGTATGTGCATGAAACGCTTGGATTGGATTACTATGGCAGCAAATAATAATTGGTCAGCCTAGATTAAAATGAAATATATTTTCTGTTCAACATTCATGCAAACTTTCAGTCATGGATAACTGTAATCATTTAGTGACCTTTTAGAGCAAGAAATTCATGTGCTGAGTACAAGACTTCTAATCCATTGATTACATCTCTTAAACCATCAAGGAGGAATTTCCTTTCTTCAGCCTGCAAGCAAATTAGAATTCACATGTTATCATAAAGTGAAACTATTTTTTCTGGTCAGGAATCCTAGTGAATCATATGTGATGATTAGTTAATTGTCAGGTCTGGATGGGAAGATACAGACTTGGATTATGGACCACTCACTCTGACTAAAGAAAATATTTTGTGCCTTGAATTCTTTACTGGGGAAAAAAATTAACACATTATTTACCAAGTTGGTCTGTATAGAGAAATCTTAGCCCTCATTCTAGAAAATGATCACATAATTCAAGACCTTGTACATACAAAGTTTTTCTCCATAAGAACTTCCCAGCTGGTAAATAACATAAACATAATTTTAAGATAAAAATTCAACAACACTCATTCAATTAAGGTTACAGCATTTTTGTTTTCAACAACAAAATCTTATAGTTTGTGATTGCAAAAAGTAGATTTTGTTGGATGCGTTAGGGCCACACAAGGTATTTTACACCTATTTTCATATTTACACGACCTAAACAACTAGCTAAATTCTGGAACATCTTGGATTTTGGCATGGATCCATCCATCAAACTTTCAAAAGTCTGAGCTAGTAATTAGTTTGATTGATGGAAGCCAGATACCCATTGGTATCATTGGAGTCTTTTGTTTAAGACTGGGTTTGTAATTGAACAAAAACACTAGGTGGCCATGGTTAAAGTAGTTGCACTCTAATCCCACCCATGCAAATGAAAATGATTGTAAATCTAACAAGAAATTATACCAGGGTTGAATTTGAGTAGTTGTCCAGTAATTTTGTGGCAATGTCAAGGACATTCTCCACTACATCTGGCAAAAATGAGCTGTTATAGTCAGGCTCTTCTGGTAACTCTAGTCCAGCACAGCACTGACATAATATGATACAAAGACTTGCTGCTGTACCCCATTGACCTCGTATCACTGTAAAGTCTTGCTTCAAAGCTGCAATAAATATAAAGGTAATAGGTAGAGTCCTTTCCCAAGATATGGTTGAGTGAGTCCAGTCCTAGCCAAAGCCTCAATTTCATTACCATAGCAGTTTCTTCGTGGTGTTATTGTGTAAATTATATATTGTTTAATCAACAACTCTTCTTTGCTTTATTGTTTAATTATCCCAAAGTCCATTGTATCAGATTAGTACATAGCTCAGTGCACGATGGTACGTACTGAAATTGAAGCTTTGGCAAGTACTGGACTCACTCAACCATATCTTGGGAAAGGCCTATTGCAAGTCAAATGATGACAATAGAATTCCAAAAGCAATACATTAATAATCATGGCATACTTGCAGAATTTACCAATTTTTCAGGCTTTAGAAACATGTAGCCCATTGTTAATAAAATTTTGGATTCATCACATTAATATTAAAGTGGGGATTGGGCTGGTGCCCTGGTCTTGTCTTCTGATGAAGATAATGTGGGGGCCCAATGCCACTTGCATGAAATGACATGACCCTCAAAAATTTATTCAAGGAATGTCACTGGTAGAAAAACCAAATGCAAAATAACCACACACACCCAAAAATGCTTGCACAATTTCCGACAGCCCCCTCAGCTACACAAAAAGCTATGACACCCTCCCCTTTTGTACCAGCCCACCCCCTTCTAATAAATGACCAGTCCCTACAATGACTTACCAAGGCTAGTCACACGAATGACATCATAATTCCAAAGATAAATTCTTATAAGGGTTGAGAGTTCACGATCTGATTGACAGCTGTCTAAAATATCTGTGAAGTAACCAGAAAATTGCATTATAGACAAAACATACCAACAAATAATCTACTGTACATCCCAAAATCCTAGTGTATATGGTAATCCTTCATGTAACGTGCCATTTTTGTGGGAAGGATACTTTTTGTTTCAACAAAGAATGAAATGGAAATCAATTTCTCATTGTACATGTATCAATCAGTCTAAAACTTCAAAATCCTACATCTCTGTCCCCCTCCCCTCCCCCTCAGCTTTGCCAGGTGCAACTCTAACACTTCTCTTGTGCTTAGCAGCCTGTGTGCCATAACATAATGGATCATTGTGCTGAGTGTTGACCATTTCTTAACTGAACACCATAGCCTGATTTGAACACCAATTGAAAATCAATTATGTGAAGCTTGCAGCTAGGATGGCTCATAATCACTTCATTCAGTTGCCTCTAGCTTGATGTTTTATTGATAGTTTTCAGATGTTTCAGTCCAAATGAGGACCTTCTTCAGTGTACAGAAGAACATCTACATGCACAATCTAAATGTTAATGATTAGTGCAAGCTTTACAAGAATTTACTAGTGTTCTTTAGATTAGGGAATTTGAATACGATCATTCAAAGGAAACCCTAATTTCGTCTTGTTGAAGGGTTTTTTCCCAACAAGAACGAAATTATGGTTTCCTTTGATGTTATCTCCCTTACTATTTACTTCTATTCCTGTAGAGTTAGTTTTAATTGTGGCCGAGCAAAGGCTCAATTCAGACACATCTTTATGGTAATGCACCAACATGTCAGTAAATAACACATGCTTTTACTGAAGTTTGTTTTGAACTACTGTTTCTTTGAATTTGACACTTTTTACTATCAGTAAATCTTTGGATGCCCAATGGGTTCACCAGTTAGTGCCTTACTCACTAATATGGTCACGGAGCACAGAAGAGATAGCACTTAGTACATCAAGCAACCCACCAAAATGGTGGTACTGATAAGTTGATGACAGCCACTGCTGCTTAAAGAAAGATCAGGTTCAAGACTTCCACCAACATTTGAACTCCATCAACAATCATATTCAGTTCACATCATGAAGAAGAGTCTCCTGAGTCTGGTTTGGCCTTCCATGACACCAACACAAAATACACGGAAGGAGGAAACCAACGCACACAGAAAGGTACCTTGATTTTCATTCTCACCATCCCACTACACATAAGAGATTAGTTGCAACAACGCTCCTCTGTTGTACAATTACAGGTGCTTTCACATATCTTTTGACGATCAGATTCCGAAGTTTGTTCCCAAGTTCTGAAGTTCGTCAGTGAACTTCAAACATTCATTACGAAGTTCGGAATGAACTTGGCAAGTTCAAAACAAACTTCAGAACTTTGTTGGTGACAAAGTTCGAAATTCCAAGTTAAGTTCTTTGACGATCTTTATAAACAATCATGGATTGTTTTTCTGTTCAAGGAAAAGCGCTTCCTAAGTACGTTCATGAAAAAAATATGAATCGTTGGTTGGAGGGCCAAAGTCAAGCACAGATCCGTAAATCTTTAAATCTTTCAAAGCAAACTGTCTAAAATCTGGCATGTCTCACAACTTCTACAGACACTGTGGATACATTTTTCTAAAATGATTGATCTGTATGAAGTATAATTACTTTATTAATAATGCGAAGTTCATGTAATTCAGTTTAGTCAATAGTTGGTTTACATTTATTATATTTTAAGTTTTTGTATGGCATTTTCTTTCCTTCGTAGTTCAGTTTTTAGGCTATTCAAACATGAAAAATACTTCAGGTGTTTAGATTTGGTCCCACAGCAAGAGTATTCAGTACATTCCTTCAATAAACAAGGTTTGCTTTGCTGGTTTCTGTGACCTCTATGGTGACAGTGACTGCAAACTACTTTTGAGCGGGCACATTAACCTGCATGGAGTTAATGTTAATGTGAATTTCCTTGCATTCCTCCTTCTCCCAAATTAGCAGTTCTTTTAGCTTTTTTGGTTGTTCATCAAAGGCAGGTAGTATGGCCTGGAATTAAAATATAATTTTAGAAATTTCTTGCAAAATTTATCTTGAAGTGTACTTTTAGTGTGTAATTCGGTTAAGCTTATCTTTCGTGATTGTGGAATTTCTTGCCTCTCTGAAGTAGACGAACATTTACTTTGTGCTTTTTTCACTCGATGTGGTAAATTGGTTAAAAGTTTAAGTTGCAATCTTAAGGTAAATTAATTTACTGAAAGTTTTCTATGTATTTTTTCAAAAGAATCTTTATCTATTTTGTTTTGAAGCTTGTTAGCGGTACTCTACTAGTCAACTGCGGTGCCAACAAAGTTCTGAAGTTTGTTTTGAACTTGCCAAGTTCATTCCAAACTTCGTAACGAATGTTTGAAGTTTGCCAACAAACTTCAGAACTTGGGAACAAACTCCGGAATCTGATGGTCAAAAGATATGTGAAAGCGACTGAGACCAAGAAAATGAGGCTGAGCTACTACATGTCAGGAGTGTGCTATGGGACAACAACTACCCAGACCATTTCATAAAGAAATGTGAAAGGAATGTCAAGATAAATGGCCAAAATAATTATGCTGTAAGCAAGAACAACAACAAAGAGAGCAAGACACTTGTGCTACCCTATGTAAGTAGGATCTCAGAGAAGATCAGCAGAGTCCTCCAACCCTGTAGCATTAAGATCACCCACAAACCTGTATGCAAGATGAGATTTTTCCACATCCTGAAAGTGTAAAAGATCCAACATCTGCTGCAGAAGTCATTTATAAGATTAAATGTCAGGATTGCGATTTTGTTTATTATGGACATGGCCTAACACACTAATGAAAAGGGGCATAACTTTGACTTTGCTAACACCAAAGTGGTAGATAAAGAAAGTGATTTCCACCAACAACAACTCAGGGAATGATCATATATATTCAAATTCCACTAATCTATAGAACACTAGTAAATTCTTGTAAAGCACGGGCTAGTCATTAGAGTAGACTGTGAAAAGGTCACACCATGAACAGTCATGACACAATCAAGGTGCAGCAAGGCATGTCAAAGTTTTAGAAAACATCATGGTTGTGGCAAAGGAACACTTATGGCACTGACCATGCCACAACCTTTTTATCTGCTCTAACGTTTAGATTGCATGTGTAAACATTCTTCTGTACAGTGAAGAAGGCCCTCGTTTAGACCGAAACGTCTGAAAACTACCAATAAAACATCAAGCTAGAGACAACTGGATCAAGTGATTATGAATATCAAGTAGTCTGTCATTAACATACCACCCCTTCATGGTAGGCAAAAATTTTGAAAAAAATCAAACTGTTAGAGAATTATGCACCTATCAGCGACTTCCCTGAGGGGTTGACCCCTGGGCTAACCATGGAGATAGGTGGGAGAATAAAAGGAGATTGGATTCAAGCATTGCCCCTGGGGTCAGAAAAATGCTCGACTTTGTTTTGGTTGGGAAGTTGGGTTGGGGGATGTGATGAAATTGTTTTTGTTGTGAAACTGGTTTTCTGAAAAATGATGGGAGATTGTAGGTCATGGAAAACCCTAACGAGGGGACATTGAAAAGGATGACTCCCCCACTTCTGGGGAAAATCATCAAGATTGTTTCTGTCTTTCACAATCCCCCTGGTCACCCTGGGGGTCGAACCCCTTAGGGAAGCCGCTGATAGGTGCATTAGACCCCCCTCCCATATGGCTTTCAAAAAATATAATAATCCACCCTCCCAAGTTTCCCAAAACAAAGTAACCACCTCCTTCTCCCACCCTATAAATGAAAGCCCAGTTACCTTTGAGACCAAGCAAAAGCACTGGTACATTGTTGTCAACTGTTTCTGCAATCTCAGCTGCGAGATGCAGAGCTCTTTCTTTAATTTCGCTCGCTTCTGTGTTACTCTCCATTCCTCACATCATGCTATAACCATGGCGCCTTAGAATTTGAACTGGCCATTTGGTTTGAGGCCACGACGGTTTAGAATTCAACCTCAGTCAACTTTTGTTGACAACTTACATGACAACAAGATAATCGATGAGTAATAGTTTATACAAAAAAGAAAAGACAGTTTGGCCTTAACTGTTTCGGATTCCTCAGTTATCTAAAAATGTACGAGTCCGTGACGATCTCATTATAAACCTGAGGGAACAATAACAGAAGAAAACAATTTATACAATGGTACAGCCGCCATTTTGAATCAGTTTCGAACCGCTGGTCCACATACTAATACCACGTGACTTTTCCTAATAGCCAATGAAGTTTATTGTTATATAGTAACATATGAAAAATGACCAATGGCAGACATTGAAAGAAAACTTTAGAGTTTCTCGAAGATTTGGGCGCGAAGAAGTTGAAAGTTGAGCGCCGCAGAATAGTGTCGTCCATTTTTGACAAACTTCACCCGCTAGATAACGTTTATTTTCTTGTTTAATAATATGGGAAAGAAGAAGGTTAAGGTAGAAAATACAAAACCAGAAGAAGTAGAGATCGCTGAAGTCAATGACGAATTAGAAGAAGAAGAATACGAAGTCGAAAAGGTCGTGGACAAGAGAGTCATAAATGGCCAGGTTCAATACTTACTCAAATGGAAGAACTATCCCGAGAGTGAGAACACTTGGGAAGCAAGCGAAGGTTTGCAATGCCCTGATCTTATAGCAGAATTTGAGAAGCAGGTACAAGAGAAAAAGAAAAGTAAAGGTAGTTCTTCAAAGCGGAAAGAGAGTGGATCAAGGTACGTCTATAAGAGTCGACATTTTATAAGTCATAAGCTTAATTTGATAGAATTATGATTTAAAGAATTTGGAGGGGGTTTTTTCACCCTTACTTTTCACCGAACTTTATGAATTCGTCTTTAAACACATAAAAAAGGATTGAAAAGTTTAGTTTTTTGCCTCGCTTCAATAAATGTGTGCTTAGGCAAGCACTGTAGTGTACGGGATAGACAGTGATAAACAGCCAAGAGTGCCAGTTACATGTATGTCTACTTATCTCTACACGTGGTTGGTATTACAAGCGTTTCCAAGAATTAGACGCTCTAACAAATTTCAGAATTAAAGATGCATAAAATAAACGAGTAACAGGGTAATTTAGTATCGAACAGTTACTTTAGCTGCCATTTTTGTTCCTGACCTTATTTGCAAATATAGTATGTAAGCTTATGTATGTTTGTATGTGACATGAGTAAATCAACCCCCTTTTTTTAGTGGACTTTCATTTATGTTTTACAGATAGTTTACATACCACTTATTAACCAAGCACAAGGGCTATACCATAAGTTATGGACTGAGGTTTTCCCACTGACTTTATGGCCCAAGTGCAAGCATGCTGGGCAGAAAAAAATAAATAAAAATGAGGTTTGATAACTTCTGTATGGACCAAACCAGCAAGGTTAATAAGATGTTCATTATATGGCAAGGTGAAGTCAAAAATATGGTTGGTGGTCAATGCCATAAGTTATGGACAGCAAATTGGCCAATGAGAGCAAGCGAAATTACCTTGCCATATAATAAAAACCTCTTATTAACCAAGTCTGAGGGCTTTACAGTTAGTTATGGACCAAGTTTTTCTACTGTCTGTACAGGCTTGGATTTAGAGGGGGCTATAATCAATTTCTCAATATTTCCCTAAATTTTTCAGTACCTCCCCCCTTCTGATATCGTCAGAATTTTTAACTTGGTGCCCCTCGTGTGCCCCTCGTGTGCCCCTCAGATATTTCAGGAAATATTGTGGTGCCCTGATGCAAGAACTGCAGCACAAAGATTATAGTCCTGTTTTTGCCAATGTCCCTTTTTGGATAAACTATGAACAAGTCAGAATGTATAAATCAATTCTTCATGTCAGTTACCAATGATCGACTAGTCAGTGTTTATTAACAATGTAACATCTATTCTAACTATTTTTTAAAAATTACAAACTCTCTCTGCATTGTTTTTTAGTGAGAAAGAAACAAAATCAAAGAAAAGAAAAGTTAACACAGGGTCAGAATCAGATCAAGGTATGGTAATAAAGGCAGTAGAGATCCAAGATGCTAAACTAGATCAGATTGATCCTATCTCTGAAGGCTGGGAGGCAGAATCAATACTTGGTGCTACTGAAGTTGACAGTCAAATTCACTTTTTGATCCAGTGGTAAGTAGTCTAATACTACTTTTTATCCATACATTTGTGTATACTGTACATGTATATTGTTTAAGATACATATTTTTTGTATATTAGAGCAGATTTTGTACAATTGTGAAAAGCTTGTAGCACAAACATGGCCATGACAGGATAAGGCACTCTTACAGCACCAAACATGCAGTGAGCTTTTTATGGTCATACAAAAATCTGTTCTATGAATAAAGGATGAAATGTAAGGAATGCACATAACTCATAAACAAAGTGTCATTGGATTGCAAAAAAATGCACCATTTCATTTTGGCTCATTCACATCAAATTTGAGATGTACTGTTATTGACCTAAAATTACACTAAATTCCTGTTCTATTCTGCACTACTTTCATTTTTGCCTGCTGAAAAACAACCTTGATTTTTTATTACACTTCAGCCAATGATGTCATGTACTTTTTAATTTTAGGAAAAACACAGACAGAGCTGATCTAATTCCATCAAAAGTAGCAAATGTCAGATGGCCTCAGATAGTCATCAAGTTTTATGAAGAGCGTGTAACCTGGACACATAGTGAGAATAATTCAAGTGAGACAGCATCTACTGAAGCAAGATGAGGTATATATATACATATATATCTAAAGTTAAAATTTACATTTTTGTAAATGGGTTTCCAGGCAAAAAGAAAACTGTTACTTGTCAGCACATAGGCACCAGATTCTCTATTACTCATTCAGCCATCTGCATTACATGTAAAACCTAAAGATGTATGAAATTTTTTCCCTGTTTTATTTCTTTGAATATCTGTAACCAGCACTAAGCATATACTTTATCTGGCATGCCTTTAAGGTGTGGAAATATGAGCAACATTTTTGTCAAACTTGTCATGCAAAAGTTATGCTGTGCAAGTTGAAAAATGTGTTTTTCCATCCCTTTTGCCAACTTGTCACACAACAGAAATGAATGTTGCGGGTTGGAAAAAACTTGTGCAAAAAGTAGAGTCACATTCTACTTTTTGCAACAAATTTTTCATTTGTTGTGCATTTTATTGCCTTGTATCAAATGTGTCATGCAACATTTTCACAAGCAATGTCTGTGATTGGTTTGTGAAAATGACATAGCTCATTCCTGCAGATTGGCTGCCTACAACAACAAGGCAATCAACCACTCAGAGGACAATGATTAAATTCTGTTGCCCATATTTCCTTGCGTTTAGACCATACATGTATATTGTTCTGATTTTAAATATCACAAATTTGCTGTTAAACTGAGCAGATAACGATTGTGGCATCTTGTTTTTGTGGATCATTTTATTGACTAAAGTGAAACTGTCAAGAGCAGGACAACATCACTTCAAGAATATGAAAGATCATAAACATAAAATCATAATCTTTGCAGTTAGAGGACTAATTGACTAAGAAATCGAAATTCAAATCAAGAAAGGAGCATGTCAGTCGGATGTTTTTATTTTGTATTCATGAAACTTATAACAGATGTTTTTTAAATGTGTCGAATGTACTGTATAATACATGTAAGGGACTGGTCATAAAATAAAGGAGTGGGGGGGGGTGTAAAAACGGGGGGAGGGTCACACATTTTTTAACTTCTTGAAAGGGGTGTGTTGTCTATAAAACTGTACATTAGAGAGGGTGGGCATAGAAACTGGAGAAGGGTTATCACTTTTTCAACCTCGTTTTATACTGGTGCAGCAGAAAAAGAGCTCTTTCAAATCCAATTTCTCCCACCCCCTTTTACTTTATGACTAGTCTCAAATTGTGTAAAGTGTACATTTGCAGGTTATAGTACTTGCAATATAAAGTTTAAAATTAATGTTCCTTTAATACATCTTTCTTAACACTCTTTCTTGTATCCTTTATCTTACCTATCCTTTTTCCCTGAGTCAAAAGATGTTCTGATATTTAAGAAACAGGGTTCGTACGTGTTTTGGAAAATGGTAAAACATTTTTCCAGGACATTAAAAGTTTTGGAAAATCATGGTTATGGACATTTGAGTTTAGGGTATTTGGAAAGTTTTGGAAATTTTAACAGCCAAAGATGTACAGACCCTGTGGAAAAGAAAAATTCAAAGTTCAGAACCTTGACTTATAAATATGAATTGGACTCCTTTTGCCTTTTTAAGTTTCTCGATGGTAGGGTGACTTAGTTGTAGTGCACCTCTTTGTTTGTTTCTCTTAAGTTCTCCTTAGGAACTTGTCATGAGTTAGCAGGGGGAGGTAAAGGTATAAAATCTTGAGCTGCAAATAAACTGACTTATTTCAGAAAGGGGAATGAAATTTCATGACCCTATGTGTTGGTTTGGACTAAATTTTCTTGCTCCCCTTTTTCAAGCATTTAATACTTAATCTAATTCTGACTCGGCATAATTTTATGTGACCCTCCCGCTTCCTTTTATCTATTTTTAGATGACCCACGCTTTTGGAAGGCTCAAAAAAAGATGACCTTCCCTCTTTATCCACCCCCTCCCCTCCCCCCTTGCTAATTTACGGCAAGTCTTAGTACTAGAGTAACCCTACTAGCTGTGATGTAAGCAGAACCTAAATAGAGCTTACTGGTATTTTAGATTCCCTTAGAAAACGATCAATCATTTGTCCCTAGTATATATTTGTTCTGTTCACATTCATTTTAGTGTATCTATTTTAACTATTTACCATGTGCTAGGATAAACTTATTAAATTGATAATAAACTGTTTTTTTGTGGTTTAATAGTTATTCATTGGGATGTTTCATGTTGATGTGACTAACCAGTTGTACACTTTTATCAATGCCAAATAGCTTATCACCTACTAACCAGCATTCCTTGGGGATTTCTTTTTTCTCATAATCTTGAGTGTGAAGACCTACGTTTAATTGTTATGCCTGACTCTTGTGTGACATCAATTTGTAGCTTGATCTCCCGTCAAAATAAAGTTGCAAAGGATGTCAACTGATCCAGAATAAACCAATAACAATACACTATTTGGTTTCTTTAACGACTCATCGTCATACTCTTTTACTTTGTATTTCGTCGTAAAAATTCGAGCAAAACTTCACACAAGTCAGTTAAAATAATTATTTATTATAAAAAATCCAAATAATGCCCCCCCCCACCCCCCCCCCCCCCCCCCCCCCCACACAAACAACCAAAAACAAAAAAAAAAAAAAAAAACAAAAAAAAACGACCCAGAGACAACCACAGAGCAA
>JAADYU020107776.1:0-12445 GCA_011763375.2 Heteractis magnifica | reverse complement strand
ACACACACACACACACACACAAAACGAAACAAAATAAAACACCAAAAAACAAAACACAATTACAATAAAACAGGAATACTTCTACTTTTCTTCGAGAAGATTTCTTCGAAAATTAGAGCAAGAAAGACGACTTCGAGAAAGGCGAAGTAGTTCAAAGTGTTTCCCGAGGAAAATCTTCCAAAAGGAATTTCGTTTGTTCTAGGATAAAACAGTTTGCCAATAAGGTTTTATCACAACGGACTATCATTTACCTTTTTCTAGAAATATCGTCTTTGTCATTTCATTGTCCATCAGCGGTACAGTTACCGTGACAGAATCAATGCTATTTTGGACAGGAAAACTACATTTGTAGATTCTGTTAAGCACAATAAACTATCTTTTATAGTACAAAACACAGAGAAACATTAAGAGAGGAGGGAATGAAGGAAGGGCGGGCGGGAGGGAGAGAGGAGGAGGAAGGAAGGAAGGAAGGGAAGGAAGGAAGGAAGGAAGGGAAGGAAGGAAGGAAGGAAAGGAGGAATGGAGGGAGGGAGGGAGGAAGGAAGGGAGGGAGGGAGGAAGGAATGGAGGGAGGGAGGAAGGAAGGAAGGGAAGGAAGGGAAGGAAGGAAGGAAGGAAGGAAGGGAGGAATGGAGGGAGGGAGGGAAGGAGGGAGGGAGGAAGGAAGGAAGGAAGGAAGGGAAGGAAGGGAAGGAAGGGAAGGAAGGGAAGGAAGGAAGGAAAGAAGAAAGAGAGGGAGGGAGGAAGGAAGGGAGGGAGGGAGGGAGGGCGAGAGAGAGAGGGAGGAACAAAACAAAGGTCACATTTAAAAAGGATATCCAAATTTGACAAGGCTGATTAGTAGAAAACACATTCTTCCAAGTTCCTTTGATTTCCTCATTATTTACACTAACAACAGTATTGCATGAAGAGACCTGAAATGATATAATGGTGGTACATTTATACAATGTTATAATAATCCCCACATAACAGTGGGAAAAGTGTGAGGATGGTAAAATATATAGAGCATTTTCACTTCTTGTCAAGTGGAACAAAAGACAAAAGGACCTAATTACACATCCTTTGTTTAAAGTACACCAACATGGCTGCCATGACGTCACGTGAAAATACTCTATAGATCCAAAAGCCTGACATCAATACAGAGTTCTGGATGGTCTCATGGTTAGAAGAGCGGGGCCAGAAATTAAGTGTTTTGCATCAGGTTTTTCTTTTTTTTGCAGTACTTAACAAACTAATCCATCCAGGCTGTGTCAACCACCAGAGGAAAAAAAAATGCATTATATTTTACAATAGTATGAAGAAATGTTCGGCTAATTTACATACACAGTACAAGCATGAGGTCTAGTGTTGGTTGTACATCTAAGTTCTATTTGTTACCTTAATTGGTTGTGAAAACTGCACCAGCAATGTGACTTTCTCAGGAAATGATTTCACAAACATGCAGGTTATATCCATTGGTATCTGAGCTAATGATACAGGAAAAATAACAATGAATGTAAGGTAAAAATTCAAATGGATGGAAGGGAGTTATCAAATGCAAATTATAATATGGCTGATATAACAAGGACTCTGATTGGTTAATACAGCCCCTCAGATTGGGCATAATGTTTTCCCATTTCAGACCAAGTGCCATTCCTTCAGGTTTTGTTTCTTTGTTTCTTGGAAACACTTGAGAAGATAATGATATAATATGAACCTCAAAAAAAGAATCTTATTCCCAAGAGTATGATACATTCACCACTTTCACATCCCCATAATGCTTTGCGTTTTGGGGGGCAACTGGAAAGAAAATTGTTCGAAAATTCAAAACTTTTCATACAGATGTTGAGTATATTTGCTATTATCATTAAAAAATTGAGTATCAGTTTAATCAGAGTTAATTCCACACACACAGGAGAATGAAAAGTTCGGTGTTACAGACAATGTATGGACTTGAGAAAAGATGTCTTGACATTTAATCATAAACCTGTTCAAATTTCTTTCTCTCTGGTTTTGGCTAATTCTGATACAACTATAAGTGTTTTTAGCTGGTTTTTCTTTAATTCTAATTAATCTTCATGGTAATATTAACGATTATGTCTCGTTCTGCCCTCCAATAAATGCAAAGCATTATGGGGATGTGAAAGTGGTGAATGGCCTGAAATGGGTAAATTACACCCAAAGTAGAGAGGTCTGTTATAATTTGCTCACGTACATCCATAACTCAATGGACTGCATGCTGACGTGATAACATTCATGTGTGTGTGAAAGGTTTTGAGATTTTCAGAATTTAGAATCAGAAAGACCTTTTTAAACAAATGAATGACATTTTTTTTCCTCCAGGCTGGTTGTAAAAGGAAAAATCCCAGTTGTGTGTCCGTCCATTGAGGTATAGCACTTGGTCAGCTGCTAAGCACTCAAGAACCATGAAGCATCTCACTCTGCTTGGCCTCACATGCCCTTTTGTATGCTGCTCCTATGCTTAGCCAGTGGACACATGCTGTGTGTTGACCATTTCTTAAAGCCAGCTTACATGGCACAACTTTTGCCTACAACTGTCGCAAAGCCTGGTTCACACTGGTGACGCAATCATAAGTGTAAGCAACTTATACAGACTCAGTAGTTATGCTTGTATTTTCTTACACCTTGGTGGAAAATGCAATACTGAGTCTGTGTATGTTGCTTGTTCTTATGCTTGTGTCACTAGTTTGAACCAGGCTTAAGATCTGCTTACGCCATGCTTACAATGCAAATTGTTTCATGTAAATCAACAGGTTGATTTACACAAAGCAATTCGTAATGTAAGTATGGCGTAAGTGGATCACATGTGACATTTGTAAGCAAAAGTTGTACAGTGTAAACCAGCCTTTTAACAAGGAGATAGAGAGATGACAGAAAAAGAGAGTGAAAAACACTGAAAAGTGCATGGGCTGTTTAGAAAACACTCAAAAAGCTTAATAACAGATTCGACTGCCTATGGGAGGGGGGGGGGGACACTGCTCTTAATTCTAAAATTAATAAAGTACCATGGAACACAGAAAAGTGTCTTATAATGCTTAATCAAAAATAATGATTCTACTTACCTCGACCAAGAAGCCATCTGTGATAAAACCAAGCACTTTGGTCATTGGGATCAGTAAAGAAGGCATTTTGAGCCAACTCGAATTCTGAAACAGAAACAGGAGTAATGAGATTCTAATTCCATCTCAATATCTGTCACAGACAAACAGACTCCATGGGATCCCTGTGAGTTGAGTGCACAGGGAGCCCAAGCTGTGTATATGTACATTATCATATTAAGAGAATGTACTGTATGCGGAGAAAGTCAAAAAATCAATAAGATAATAAAGATATAGCAAAATCTTCTATAAAATTGTGTATATCTTTTATAATCTTTCCTTTACTGCCTGTTAAGATTAGAAGCAATGTGGACAAGAATAGACCTTTCTGGCTATGACACAATGTTTTTCCATTTCAGACCATATGTCATAGGCTTGGAAATAAGATTCTTTGTTTGAGGTACATCCATATTAATGTATCCTCTCAAGTGTTACCATTAAACAAAGAAATAAAACCCAGGGGAATGACATGTGGTCTGAAATGGGAAAACATTATGCCCAAGCCGAGGAGGTCTATTAAGAAAGTTATAACCATACAGTAGAAGAGGTTAATTTTGAAATGGCTATAACGCACTAAATGGTTACCTCCACTGATGTATTGGAAGGTGTATACCTAATCCTAATCCTAAGTTCATCTATGGGCGATGAGATTGACTTAAATATTTGACGTATAAGACTGTACATTTTTATTTATATAAATACTAAGTACATTAATTTTGTACCTTTTAGTAAAGCCCCTTCTTCTATCCGTTCTGGGTTTCCACTTGGATCAGGATGGATCAAGGGAAGAAGCTTGCTACGGTAATGCCATGATGAGTAGTTGGAAAAGTTTTCAACAATCTTATCTGTACTAAACTTGAATTCCTCTTCTGCTGTAATATTGGCTTTTTTGACTACAATCCTACGATAATCCCAGCAGTGAACTAAAAGCACAAGAGCATTGTGGTAAATAATAATCAGGCTGAATTATTGTGACACCCCCTTTTTACCAGCCAATCCCCTCCCCTTTACTATCACAGGAAAATTTTTTCGTTTCCCAAATTGGGAACAAATTGGGAAAATGCTACCAGATCCAATAATGGGACATGAATATCCCAATATTTCCTTGAACATTTATTCCATTTTGTAGGGAAAGTTATGTCCCAATACTGGGTTTGGTAGCATTTTTCGCAATTTGTTCCCAATGGAATGAACCAAAATGGCGGCTGTAAATTCGAATGAGTTAAAATTCAACTGAGTGAAAAACTAATATGCCATACCCCAAGACATACAAACATCTGTAAACTTGCCAATTTTTGAAAAATGTTTTCTCAGCTGCTATAACACCTAACATAATGAAACTATGGAGAGTTACTAAAGTTAAGGTGCTCTTTCTAGTACTGGTATTAGTTTTTAATTTTAGCAAATTTAAAGTTTGGCCACAATTTTGGCAAAGGGTCTATTCGGGAACTGAAAATATTTTCCTGGGGCTATGACCAGTCCCCTGTGAAGTGCCTTTCATTTCACATCAGGAACCACAGAACACCCTTAAAATGTATACTCATGTATATGCCTTTATCCCACACCATAGAAAATACAGCCAATCAGAATGCAGGGAAGCCATTGTATATTCGTCAGTATTGCACTACTCCTTCCCATCATGCATTTGTATTTTCTATGGTATGGGATAAAATAGTTATACAATGCTTTCTCATGACACACCATGGAATATCTCACTTGTCACTTGTATTTTCTTTGTATACACACTTGCCTAAAGGCTCGTGTGTACACATAGAAAATACAAGTGACACGTGGGATATTCCATGGTGTGCCACTCCAAAGCATTGTATAACTAGTATTTACACTTTCTTGTCATATACAGTAGATAACTTTTTTTTTTTGTTTTGATTTGGACTTTGCAAAGCCCTCAAATTTAGCTTTAAAGTCATCAAATTTGCCATGCCCTTCTTGGTTGCCCGTGAATTTCGTGCTTTAAGGAATGGCACTAGTACTTAGATGACATAAAATCAGTCAGTCACAGCTCAGTTGTTCCAAACATTTCTTTATTGTGCTGCTTACAATTTCATATAAAAATATCACAAAATGCCTGGTAAATTTATAATTTCAAATTGTTTCAACACAAACTCAAAACAGGGGATGGTGGTTTATATCTTGTTCCATAACCAAGGAGGTTCTTCTTTGAAAATTTAAGAACAAAATTTTATTAACTGAGGCTGCAAATATATTTTGACAAAACTTTGACTCACAGTTTCTTTCATCAAAGGAAAGGAATAAATCACAGAGCTGGAGCTCTTGCTTCCAGTTTGCGTTTGGTAGAAACTCGTTAATCCATTGTCTGTGATGCCAGACTCCATAGGATTTTGGGTTTACTTTAAGACATCCTTGAAGAAATGAAAGCTCTTTCTTGCACAGTTTCTCTAGACTATCATCAAATCCACTGAGAAAGCAATAAGATCCTTAATTATCATCCAATACTACTAAGCAATTATTGGATGAGATCTTTGGTTAATTTGTACTGACATGGCTGTGACGACATCACATGAAAACACTCTATATCAAACAATATACAAAGCATGTACATATAGTGATTGTATGACTTATTTTATATTATTTTTGACAAAATTTGAAAACAATTGACAAAGTAAAACTTACTTTTTTTCCTTTAGCGTCAGAAATGTCTCTCTTCTGAAATTCCAAAGAGTTCCAAAGTCTGGATTTGAACTGAGAAGTTGTTCAGTGAGCTGCAAAGCTTCTTCATCATGCTCATTATTCTTCCTCTGTAAAGAAATTTGGATGAATAAATTTATATTTTCATTTACTGGTTTTGAGGGGCACTTTGCATAGATACAATAGCTTGGTTATTCTTCACTGCACATGAAAACTAATGTGTTCATGCAAAATGCCCCTCAGATTTGACAAAAATGAGCCAAAATGAAATACTTTATTGGTTGTAAGAAAGCAGCATATTAGCATAAACAAACTATCAAGGTAACTTGAATCCTGCATTCTGATTAGCTACATTTTATGCTAGTACAGGTCTATTAAGCCTGGCTTCTATTTGATTGCTAGGATCACCCAAAAACATGTTTTGGTGAAAATGTAAGATTTGCATTATTTGCACAAGATTTCATACATCTTTAAATACTAATTTGCTAATGCAAAAAAGGTCTTGCTAATTAACATGTTAGATTTATTTTTAAATGCAACTGTTAACTATTTTTCCTACCTTTGCAAAAACACGCTGTGTGGCTTCATTGTATATCTTCATTTTCTTCTCTCGTTCTTTTTGTTTTGCCGCAGCCTGTTCAGCTGAAGTCCTGACTTTAAGTCGGCCATGCTGTACAAGAAGGAATATCATGAGCTCACTTTCTTTAAGCATCATCTATACTTGTATACAGCAGTAGTCTTCAATATACAGCAAGCCCAAAAATGTGGTGTACATGCACAGTTTGCTGGTAGCTTGTATCCACATTCAGGCATTTCAAAACAGAAGAATGGAGTATTCAAGTATGTATGTGAGACAGCAAACTCAAAACTAGCAGGCCTGCACACAAATAAAAAGCTATAGACACAAAAAATGCTAATTGCAATCCAAAATAATTATTGATAGCCAGTGAGATTCATAACCACTGGGCAAAACCTATTCCAATCCTAATAACCACATCTAGAGGCAATCAAAGCTCTGAGAATGTAGTACATGCATTTTTTTAGCTTATGATTGTAGTTGAGTAATCAGAGTAACTTATATTTACAGAATAGCTAAAGTATGTTCAGATTTCAATTCAAAATTGAGCTGTCACTCTTAAAACTAAGGTAAATATTTTGTTATTTTAGAACTAAGAATTACTAATCACTCCTGCTCTGCACAGATATTCCAATAATTCTTTGAAATAAAAAAGAGTAAGAGTTTTAAAATCTTTGTTTGATGGCTTTGCTTAACTACACATGAATTCAAGACTTAATCTTCTTCTTAATTAATATTAAAATATGGAAATTCCTTAAGAACAGTAAATAAAAATCTTATACCTGAACAAGAGATGACAGTACATAAGGATTAAGCTCAGCTAGCTTTGCTGCCCAGCGTTCAGAAGAACTTTTACACAACTCTTCAGAGGATTCCAACAATTCTTCTTCTCTTGAACCAATGAGTTTTATGCCGGGGCTAATGAAACGCAGTTTTATTGTCACTTAAAAGCGTTCAAATTAATTCAATTCAAGGCTAAGTCGGAGATCTACAAGCTTACCCTGGTTTTTCCATGGATTTTGTATTTTCTATGACTTAGTTCTGAGTTAATTCTAACGACTTGGGTAATAGCAGACCGAAGTCTTGTTATCAAAGATCAAAGATAAAACCTTGGCTGTACAAACAGCTTTAGATGATTCGATATTCCTGTGAATAAGATATCAAAACAACTACACACAGAAAGAATTTCGTTGGCAAATTGGCCGAACAATTGTCCTCAAACTATTTATAAGATTAAGAAATTTCGACATTATTCAAGACTTAACGTTTGGCAAAGAGGCAATTTTTTACATTCTTCGTTTTTCTTTGAGAAATTTAAGCAGCTTTCAAATTCCTGCTGATTAACCTGCATGTCAAAGATTCTAATTACACTCCAGTAAAGTAAACATGTGTTTAGTTTGGATAAGGAGTGTGAAATATTTACAGTCTACTTACCATTTTCTGTGATTCACAGGCAAAAAATCCCGCCAAAACCTCGAAATCGTCGCAATATTTCAGAAGGAAATATTCCACGAGGAAAACAGAAAACCGAATACAGAAATTTCAGGTATCTCGGCTGCACGTGGAGGTGGTCAAATACGTGAAATACTCTTTGTAAATTGGTGTTAAACTTGACGATAATCAGATGACTCGAATATTAAATTTCCGTCTCGACCGCCATCTTGAAAACCGAGAAAACCTGGAATCTACTGAGTCCGCATTCCTTGTGACCAGCTGAGATGAAATTTTACAGGGGAGGGGTAGGGATCAAAAATAAGATTTGATAGGGGAGGGGAGGGTGAATTGGTTAAGTCAAATGGAGAACGACTTGCTCTGACGGGGAAAAAGAGAAAATTCAAAAATAGTTTTCATCAATTAAGAAGCCTTAATTACGAGATATTAAGATCAGTGAGCGTGTGATACTTCGATAAACGACGAAAGAAATAAGCTGTCGAGAAATCGTATCAGCGATTGTTAAGAAATTTTATCGCTACACGTCACAGTTTTAATTCGCTCCACTTTCACATCAATGCCACCCAGTGTTGTAACACAGCAACACGCTAAGGACGATATGCTCACGGTAATGGGAATATCTGTGGTAAATGTTATCTCCTGGATCTCCTCGGCCGCCATGGTGCTTGGTGGTGTAGTGCCCTACATCCCTCAGTACTGGGATATTTGGAAATCAAAAAATGCGGATGGATTTTCCATTCATGTTTGTCTGGCTTTGCTCGTCGCTAATATACTCCGAATTCTCTTCTGGTAAGTTTGTTTGGGTAGGAATTTATGTTAAATTGTCGTGATTTACCTTTATTCAGTGGTTTCAGGTCATAATATTGTCATTTTGAATCGATAACGACTTCATTCAGCGGTGATTTGGTTCAAGATGATCTGCAACTAAAACAACTAAACTCAGTTAAATAAGCTTAATGACTTAGCTTGCTCTCTCTCCTTCAGGTATTTCATTTTACCAATGCTTAATTTTCACGATGCCTGTACTCTTAAAATAAAAATAATTGAACATACTACCTAATACAATTATCCAAATCTGTGAATCTTATTTTGACCATAATTAAGGTTGACGTAACACTAGTGTGTTACCATGGCAACAACCAGGTACATCCGATGATAATATTAATTAATAAATCATCTTAACTTTACAGGTTTGGTCGTCAATTTGAAACACCATTGCTTTTACAAAGTTTTATAATGATTGTTGCGATGCTGGCAATGCTACAACTTTGCACTAAGATTAAAAGAGAAACAGACTTACTAGGGAAAAGAAGAGCATTTCTTGGTAAGTTATCCTTATCCTGGAGTTTAACAAAAAAATGTCAGAGTTTGTCATATTTGGAATAAAACTGTAGAATTCCCATGCCAAACGTCACCATCTAATCAGTAAAACTATTTGTTTCAAAACATAAACAAATGTGCAAAATAGTTTACACTGAACACTTGCTTGCAAATGGTAGTATTATTTGAATCTAAATACAATAGTCCTTTCCCAAGGAATAGTTTAGTTATTAGTCTAGTACTAGCCAAAGCCTTGATTCCAGGACATACCATTGTGTACTGCAGAGCTATGTACTAATCTAATTAAATGGACTTTGGAATGATTAGTTCAGTACTAGCCAAATCCTTGATTTCAGGATGTACCATCATGTACTGAGCTATGTTCTAATCTGATACAATGGACTTGGAGGTGATTAAACAATATTTAAGTGAAGAAGAGTTGTTGATTAAGCAATATATAATTTACATAATAACACATGAAGAAACAGCTATGTTAATGAAAAGAAGGTTTAGGCTAGTAACTGAACTCACTCAACCTATTCTTGGGAATAAAAGGACTATTCAATTTAAATTTTATGTCACATGACACTTCTTTTAAGTTTGATTATGGTCTATAATGAGTATGGCTGGATGGTGGAGTCTGTCTCATTTTTGCAGTACAATTTGGAATGTGATCTCAAAAGAGTGGGAACTGGGCATTTTGCATTTAGGGACTGGAGTGAAGGAGGAGTAGGGGGTTAAAATTTGATTTGAAGGTTTTTTTTGTTGGCCCTGTAAAAACAAGGTAAAAACAAGTGATGACCCCTCCCCCCCATTTTCATACAGGAATTGCAAATTATCTGCCTCTAATTTGCAGTTTTACCGACAGCCCACCCCTTTCAAGAAGTTCAAAAATGTGTGACCCACCCCCTGTTTTTGCCCACCCCACCTCTCCCTTTACTTTATGACCAGTCTCTAGCTAAAGTAGGAGAGATGTTCTCTGCAAGCAGAGAAGGATGACTCTGTTAGCAGGGATGGAGGGGTTGGCTGAAGGACAACATGGATTGGCTAAGAGACCTCACAATAATAGAACAAAGCAAACAATAGCAATCAAAAACAAAGAGCAAGTTGCTTCCTTTTTTGTTTTGTTGTCTGTTGGTCAGCCAATCCTTGTTCTACTCCAGTTGGTAGTGGATTACCTGGGAAAAGAGAGTTAATGGTAATGCATTTCCCAATTTTTTATATGCAATGAATATCTGAAGTGAATCATTATTATACAAACTTTATTGTGAAATGAACCCTTTTTGATATTTAACTCAGAAAAATTGATTAAAATGATGAAAAATATGCCTTAAAACAATCCCCCATGCTGTTTGATTTGGAGAACAATTAAAACTGACAATAAAATATTTTTACATAAGTAAGATCTTTCAGTCTTTTGGTCCCCCAAATTGATCTTCCCTTTCCTTTCTATTCATTTATTTGTCTTTTCTTTCATTCCCTCCCTTCTTTTCTTTTTCTTTTCCTTTTTTTTTCTTGTCTTTCCATTCATGCCCTTTCCTTTTGTTTTCATTCCCCTTTCTTTCCCTTCTCTTCTCTTCTCTTCTCTTTCTTTTTCTTTTACATTCCTTCCCTTGCATTCCCTCTTTCATTCCCTTTCCTTTTATTTCCTTGTCTTTTTCATTCCTTCCCTTTCATTTCCTTCCCTCTTCCCTTTCCTTCCCTTTCATTTTTTTGTCTTACTGGGTTAGATGCTATGAGGTGTCTGCTAGCTAATTTTAAAGATTCTATGAAATAGAATTTTTGACAATTTAGTTTTTACTAATAAATTTATACTCTTAATTCTCCAATTTTTGCTTTACCCACAGATTTCAACTTAGACCATTTCTGGAGTTGGACTCATTTTTCAGACTACGTTTTATGTTTGTGTATATTCTTGGCAGTTAGTGGTTATGTTACATATTTATGTCTGGAATCATTTATATATATCGAAACCATTGGATTTTTAGCTGTTTTTACTGAAGCCATGCTAGGTGCTCCACAGTTTTATCAAAACCATCAGAAAAAATCTACAATTGGAATGAGGTGAGAGACTATATTAAAGAAATGGTTCATGCTTAGTATGCATCCATTGTGAAATGGATGCAAGCGGGAGGGTGCTTAAGCACAAAAGAAGCATAAGAGTCACATGAGGCATAGCCGAGTGCAACTCTAGCTTCTTGAGTGCTTAAGCAGCCCCCCAAGTGCATCCATTTCATGATGGATTGATGATATAAGTGCGAACCATTTCTTTTATAACATAGCCAGAGCCAAAAGTAATACAAAAATTTGAAAACATATGAACGAAATTCTCAGTACAAGGGCATGAACACTTCTCGATCATGTCAGTGTGCAGTCCATTGTGAAATGGATGCATGCTCGCACCCACAAATTAACCAATTGCAGCACATGTTATATCTTGGTTGTGTTATAAGAATAAATAGCAGCTGCATTATCATCATGTTACATGTACAGCATGAATCTTGAGCTAAAACTAATTTTAAAATCTTGACAGAACCTTACATTCTTTTATATTTATTCCTCTTTTTCAATTCCTTTTCATTCATATCCTTCCACTGCACTTTTCTTCCCATTCTTCCACTTCTCTCTTCTTCTCTCCTCTTCCCTTTTCTTTTCTTTCATTGCATTGTCTTTCCATTTGTACCCTTTCCTTCACCTTTCTTGCCATTATTGAGATGCTCTTTTCATTTCTGGAGTTCAATTTGACACTGGTGCTTGATTTAAGGGTGGTCTGGTCACATGCCCTGTTAGAACAAAAGGCCTATACTGTTTAAGATCATAGAGATGTCTATTTATGACGAAAAAAATTGAATGCTTTTTTTTCCCCAGTGTGAAGATGGTGGTAATGTGGTTATCTGGAGACTCATTTAAGACCTGCTACTTCATTGTCAAGAATGCACCAATACAATTCTGCATTTGTGGAATGCTTCAAATTTTAATAGACATTTCTATTCTTATACAAGTTTACACATACAGTTCTGAAGCTAGTAGACACATGACGTAGCCTGGCTTTCCATTAGAGAACAATCTGAATAACTTTTTGTTTTTAGACATAGAAAAGTGCCTATAACCTTCAGTCAATGTTCTCAGTATTAATTCTAACATGGGGTCGAAAACACTTATGTAGTTTGAGCACAGGAAGCTCAAGCAATGTACTTGTACCTTATACTAAAACTTTTTACCAGAAATTTAGTAGGTAATATTATAGAAAAAAATATAAATTCTAAATTTATCAGAATTTCGAACGCAGTTGACTAAGGAGCATGCGCATGACGCAGTATGTCGTCAGAGG
>JAADYU020107665.1:0-12452 GCA_011763375.2 Heteractis magnifica | reverse complement strand
TCCGTTTAAGCTTAATCAGAAGGTATGGGAAAAAGCTACTGTCACCAAACGACTTGATGATCGATCGTATGAGGTGGCCACCCCAGATCAGGCATCATATAGAAGAAACCGCATCGATCTAAGAAGGACCATGCCAACTACCTCGCAACCTAAAGAGTCCCCACCGGAGGAGGTCAAAGAAACACTACCAGAGGATGCTGAAGTCAACCACCAACCCCAACAAACAAGAAACATCCCGACACAACCTCAACAGATAACAACCAGGAACCTAATGGAACATGAAAGGCCACAGAGAGCTCGCAGAGAGCCGGCCTACCTTAAGGACTATGAACATTAAGAACAATTACAGCCGTTGTTACCATTAGTATCATTATTTTCCATAATAATTATTAGTTGTTGCCTATATTTCATCTTAGTGTTGTTACCGTTCATTGCATCTGCCCATAGGAGAGGGGATGTCACGTGATTGTAATCTAATATCTGAAAAAACATGCATCGTCGTGTGCTAGTAGTCACATTTGATCTAAGTGAATACACAATATCTATATATAATAAATGAATGAAGACAAAACGTAACAAAGGTTATATGTTGGGTACCATGGCAACCAACACTTTCATGGAAAACATCCCTGACAGGTATAATGTCCTATAAATGAAGTTAATCAAATCTCTGATAATAATCAACAAAGGACTTATAACAATATAAGAAATCAACACCTTGCTAATATTTTTCATTATATTTTATATAGTTTATATATTAGTCTTATAATTGTTTGAATATTGTGAAAGAGCTACTTTTTATTCCAACAATCAAATGTTTCCAAGTTTCCTGCCAAAATTTAGCCTTCTAAAGAAATAAAACTATAAATATCTATCAATAATTCTAAACTAAAAACTTAACAATTGCACTTGATTAATGTACTCAAGACATTTTCTGAAATCAAAATCTTAGTGTCATAGATATAAATATAAATAAATTGCAAAACTGCCATCTTAAATAGGTAATTATAAACTTACTTGAGTTATCAGCATCAAGGGCTCCCAAAACCAGTTGATATGTAGTCTGTTTAAATAATTAAAAGTGAGTGAGATTAATTGGATTAATGGAGCTGTATTTATAGAATAATTTATTAAAATCAGGCTTCTTAAGTAACAAAGTTTTGCTGTACTGCATAATCTAAAGAGCTGGAACATACTATATTAATTAACATATAACACTTGAATGGTTTCCATGGCCCATTAAAAGTCAGAAAATTTAACAGGAATTACACTCTCATATATTTATACACAAAAGAGTATCGTATTGTTCAAGAGCACTAATATAAGGGACCGGTGATTATTTACAGGGTGGGGGAGACTGGTGTAAATGACAAATGTAATGCTCAACTTTTACAGGCCCCCCTTTAACAGTTAACACAATTTTTACTGATCTCCCCCCCTCCTCCCGCAACACACACACACACACGCACACGCACACAACATTCATACAAACAAGATTGTACAAATAATTTTTGCCCCCCCCACTACTACTAATTTGGCCCCCCTCTATTTGCACTACCCCCCCTCCCCCAGAAATATTGACTGGTCCCTTAAAAGAGTGGGAGCCAGAATACCTTACAGGTCAACAATTAGCAGCCCCATTAGCAAGCTGGTTAGATCTCACATTAGAATTGAAAAATGATTTTTAACTGCAAATCAAAATCTCTTAGTTTGTCACGTTTAATAGTGATTTTATTTGATTGATTGATTAGTTGAGTGGGAAGAAGAGGTTATTCAAAGAAGACTATAGAAAATGTGCTTTTCTATTACATATGATTAATACTAGGTTTAATTCCAAGCTATAGCTATTTATACAAGCAATATAATAGATTTAAGTGACCTATGATCTTAATGAATAATTCAATATTAATAATCCATACAGCTTTACACCTAAGCTATGTTATATAATCTTATTCTTGTTTATTTTACATCCTATATTACTCAAGACACACTCATAACACTGGCCTTGGCTTTGAGCTTAAAAGTGTAGGAAAAAATAATCTTAATTAAGCCATGCTATAACTTGTATTAAAAACAAAAAGCATATTCTTACATATATTTAAACAGAAAGATATGGATTAATGGCTAGACTATTCTTGAGTAGTTCTAAAAACATACCCCTGTGTGAAATAAAAAAAAAATTAAAAAACCCTGAAGCAATATAAAAAGGCAAACATGCAAAAAATTCTTATTAATGTTTAAACCCTTCATGTTAAAATGTTATTGAAAAACCTAGAGAAATTTTTGTGAACACTTGTTTGAATATTTAATAGATAGAGCACCTGATTGCATTTTATTACCTTCTTGAAATAGACAAGATTTTTATTTTTCTAATTTTGTTTTATTGAGACAAAATGTCATTGGAAGGTTTTTGATTTTTTCTCCCTTTTGCTTTAATTATTTTGTTAGTTCAAAAATTTTCTTTCATTTTTCTGGGTTTTTTTTCCTCTAAGTTGATTGTAATAAAATGAAATTCTGTATCAGTTTTTATTACTACAATACTTTTTCTTCAAATCATTCATAATGCATGGCTGTCATAGAGACCTTAAATAATCAAGGCACAGATAGTGACGCTAGCTATTCATAAAATCGAGCTTCATAAATGCTTTGGTTCATCAAGTATTGTTGAGATCAACCCGGCAGGGATAGTGTATAAAATATTTAAAACAACGCCCAGCATGTTTAGTAACCAATATTTTTCTCATTAAATTCAAACTGTGAAGGTTAAAAACTGAAGTCTACAAAGCCTGAGATCGTAAATCATTACGAACGTTTGAAGAAAAAGCGCTTTTTTCTATTTATGCAGTGAAAACGTACTTGAAATATATTCTAAGGGACTAAAAACTAGTACATAATAAAAATATGTGGGCCGGAATATTTCCTTTTGCGTGAAAAGAAACTGCTACTCTAAAGTGAGGTTTTTATAAACTTGTAGAACTTTCTTCTTGTTAAGTCCAATTGAAGATTTGCAGTGAATTTTCAAGATTCTTTGAAGAGCCCAAATGGAATACATGAAGAGTACATGCAGTTCTTGAACTATCAAAAAATAGCGAGAAAATCGACACAAGGAAAAGAAAATTCTTCTTTTGAGAGAGTTTCCAGAAATCCCTTTACAAAGCAGCCTAAAATGTTGAATCAAAACATACTAACAATATATTTACAATTTTCTTTCTTATTGTATAACGTAGCGTTTCAAATTTGTCAAAATATTAAACATATATCAACAGCGCTACGCAGCCACAAATAACGCAAAATACGCGAATATCACTAAAGTATTTCCGTTAAGTTCTAAGATATTTACCTTTAAAACACCCTAAAGATAATAAGATTAAAAGCAAAATGTAGTCGAGGTCTTAGGAGGGAGTATTTTAGACGGCATCTTTGTTTTATATTTTTAAAAAAAATTATCTATTGTTTGCGTTGAAAGACGCAACTTCTCGAAGAACAGGTTGCGCGTTTATTCTGTATCCAGAATAATTCCATAATTGCGTCTTTCAAAACACATTCTCCCCAAAACAATTTTTTTTTTTAATTTAAACTTTAAAGAGTATTAAATCCTTTTAACAAGTGTTGTTTTTTTAGATTTTTAACCCTTTTTTTCCCGCCCGATACTACGTGCCAGTGTACATGTTTGAAAGATTGCAAAAAAAATCAACTGGTGATCAACGAAAGTGATGTTTCTGGATGAAAAGATCATCAAATTTCAGAATATTTTATGACTAAACCATTCTTTTTTCGCTAAAATATCGACCGCAACGTGAAATGAACCCAACCTATTGCGAAATTGACACCGGACTATCTTGTGATAGATACACAACTACCACGGCAACAGAAACCAGCCGATGAGCATGTCCGTCTAATATGGATTTTTTTCCCTGCAAATGAAATACTAAAGCCCAGCGGATCTAGGTGATATATTAATGTTTTCGTAGCTTAGACGCGCTGATTGAGCCACAAGGATCGCATTATCCATTAAAACATAACGAAATGGAAGAAGACGGATGCGTGCATATCATGGGACATATCATTAGTAAGAGGTAATAAATAACAAGCTATGTAAGGCATCAGATATAAATAAGTGTTTTTCTGGCATCACGGAATGAGTACTTAAAATAATACGGCCGTTTTTCAATAGGAATATTTTCAAAACGCTTCTGGAATCAGCATATTGTCAATGTTGTCAACTCCAAGAGTTGGATTAATTATCATAGACTTACACAAAAGACTGTCAATGGACACGTGGCCTGGTATGGTAAACAACATTTGAAGACTTTTTGGTTTGCACTTGAAAGAAAATTATTCTAGTGAAAAGATTCGACCGAGTGGGGCCTGTTTAAATAACTGCAGCTGTGTTGATTTCGCATTTTGAAGCTGGACGTTGTTGTCGTTCTAACCAAAATTGAACGTGCTATTCCAAGTAGATTCTGAGAGCACAAGAGCGAAATACGATTTCCGTTTCATACAGATCTCGAGCACTGAAGTACGCTAAGTAAGACTTTAGGATACATAAACACGTATAATAAAACATCAAAGCAATATCCGGTAAAGAAATTATCTAAAAATATTAGAACAATGTCATGTCTTTCATTATCTCTGTAGTTCAAGGTTAAACGCGGTGGACTCGGATCACGACGTTTGCATAAAACTTTTATTATTGAAAAATATATCTCATCAGTGAAAAAGGTCGCATAAATTTTGACCACATAAGTAGGTATAATGTCGTGGTCAAGTAACGGGATCGCAATCAGAGAGTTGACAACCCTGTTTACAAAAGTAACACAAAAATTACAGGACTTGTTGTACTTACCAGCCATGAAAACGTGAAACGGATGGAAAATATGTTCGCTGCATTGCCAGAGCTTGCAAATGCATTTCCTCCTAAAACTTTAGTCGTGTATTGTCCGAAAGAACAAGGTCCATTTGCTGTTGCAGACTGGCCGTATTGTTTGAGGCAAATTTTGAAGAACGTTTCACAAGGGTCTCGACAATGGCGACGGTTTCCATATATTGTAGGACTCCCATCACAACACTCGCCGTCTCTTAACTTTCCTGCGATGTTTTGAAACGAAACCAATTGGATTTCGAAGTTTCCAGCACCGACTGCGGTCTACGAAAGAAATAAACATAGCCTTATCAAGCACTGCGTTGACGCTGAGGCGAGAGATCGATCAAGTTTCATTACATTGCACCTGACCTACGGGCACACGAGGAATTACGTTCTTTTACCTGCACATGAATGAAATGGAGTAAAGCTTCGAAAAAAATGAATTTTAGCAACAAGCCAGAAGCCATTGATAAAAATCACTATCTCGAATTTAGTGATTGATTTGGAAAGAAGAGCAAGCGTGAAATATCCGATTGCAACATGTATTCAAAGCGACGGTTCTGTCCAATGAGTTCGGAGCTCTCACTATCATAGCGAATATAAATCGAATGTGAGACTAAATGCAGACAGATGCAAAGCACCCTAACATTTTGTAAGGGGGTGCGGTGGTTACCTACTGAGCATGCGTAAGGTAATTAAGTGACGTAAACTGATACCCGCGAGCATACTTATCGTTTGTTAATTCAACTCTTGATTGGCTCTTTGGCTTTTTTGTGTGTGATCTATTGTAAACACGTTCAACTGAAATGATCAAAAGACGATTTCAAAGATCTCCCTAAATTTTCTAGACATTCATCAAGTTTCGGTGAGCTGTTTGTGAGAGGCAAAATACCAGGGACAGGTGTTTTTTAAGCTCCTTATCCTAATTTTATTCTGTAGAGGTCTCTATTTTTAATAACTTGTGCATTAGATTATAATTGCTATGGACGTGCGAAATATCTTTTTAAGAGATTTATGTAAAGGGAAAAATTTGTAAAATGTAATGTACTGAGCAGTGAACATTTTCAGAATTAAAATAGGTTTTTTTCAATCTGTATAAGAAATTTAAAAATGATTTTTTAAAAATCCCGAAACACATTAAAGAAAAGAGATGTGAACCCAATACAATATTTCTAACAGTTTTAATTTAATACAAAGAAAAGAACTACGTGTAGTGGCTTCGAGTGGCACGAGTTAAACAAAGTAAAAATAATAGATGAGGATTATAACAATAAATTTGCGCGTGCCGTCTCTGACAGCGAGATCAACAATGCGCACATTGAATAACTGAAACTTCTGCGAGTCCAAGTCACCTCATCTGGGGGTTTTTTCGAAGCTGTACGCACTGGAAAAAGGCGGGAAAAATCATGCTGGAGCGGCACCTGTTAAAGACCTACAAGACCACCCACAATAACGTTTTATGACGCGATAACCGGTGTCGACTTTTGATTTAACCAGACTGCGGTTGCATTTAGGAAATAATGTTGGGATCAAGACCCATGCGTTATGGAGTCTAATTAACATCCCAGGTATTCCTTACGTATCATAGATGCTTCGGGAGCATTTCTAGTCGATCGTTACAGAAACGAAACAAGTTTTCAGATGGGTCGAGAGTTGGCCAAAATGCAAGTAAAAGTAAAACACGACCTGAAAGATATTATTTTTAGTTGTTTTACGGCAACGCCTAACTGTCTTAGAGTTTTACAGCCGGAATAAATAAGGCGCATGATCAATGGAATGTTTTTTGATACGACACATTCAGTACTGATTCAATTTTCAGACTATTCGCACAAATACTAAAGTATCAAAACAGACTTATAAATAACAAGGATTTTAATTATTATTACCTTAGGGACTTTGGTCTAATTGAACGGATTCACGAAAAAATAAATAAATGAATAAATAAACAGACTTGCACAGAAAAACATTCGTTGTCTAATGGACAACTGTTGGATTGTCACAAGCGCGAAAATCAGAATTATTTAACACCAAGGCTTCATTGAAATTTCTTAACAAATTCATTAACTAGTATCGTATCGTCAAACGAAAAGGCGGGAAAATCGTAGCAGTAAAGGGAAAAGGTCATGATTTTTCCAAGCATAACAAGTCATGTCTAGAACCCGTCCAAATCTTGAAAGTCAGTCCTTAGTTTTAGATTTCTGCCAAAATGATGAATTCAATGCTTTGATTGCATCCTTGAAGGAAGAGCCTTAGGTTCTACATAAGCTCTGTTTGATATGTTCACCTCTTACCACGTTTCGAGTCGGAAATGGTAATGACTCTTGAAACGACAATCCAGCCACCAGCTTTCGAACCAACAAACTCAACAAAAAGAATCGAACGTTTAAATCACAAATAATCTAACTAACAAAGAGGATTATGTTAGTGAAGAATGGAAAGTGGCTTTTTAATTTGAAGGGGAATAATGATCAGACAAAAAGTGAATTAGAATTTGTCCGTCTGACAAATACTAAAGCCTTCACTTAATCATCTCGACGAAGCAAGCCGGATCAGTTTGTGTTTTCATAGTTAATATTAACTATGGTGCAGTTTTCGAAGCTGGACTGACGGGTGGACATTTGAATAAAATCCAAACATGAAGTGCGCCCACAAACAAGGTCTTAAGACATAACATAAGAGTGTGAGACCTTTGGTCTTTGTTCTTCTGTTTTGTTAACGAAGAATATAGCGATTGTGAAAACTAATGCAGAAAGAAAAGAGCGCTAAGTATAGTTAGGAATCGAAAAACAAAAATAGAATGACGTCCATATGACTTGTTTTTTGGTATGGCGCACTTGGTAGAAAAATTTGTAAAAAAAAGTTTCTAAAAGGCGATGAACGTTGGAGAAACTACAAATTATTATTCCTTTTTAATTTCTAAAATGCAAAGAATGATTTTAGTGTGATCGAGGAAAGCAAGCCGAAGAGCATAGTAGAAAATAAACCAACAAAGGATGCTAAGATTGGTGGTTCGACATTTAGTTGTTGCGATTTCTCAAAAAATGGAAATTAATGAGAATCAAATTAGGATAGAATTTAAAAAAAAGAAAAGAAAAGAAAATCTTGATTGAGTTTATGGCCATAAAATACAAAGTAAGATAAAAAACAACAACATCAACAAAAACAACGACAGCAAACGAAAACCAAAAGAAATAAAGGATAAAAAGCGAAAATGTTCACTTAAAGATCTTTTGCGCCTTACACGGGAATCGTTCTTACGGTGTAGGACGATCGACGTTCAAAAATTAACCGTCACTACATTAGCATTTTCTCTTGGTTTCAAAATGATAGCTACATACATTGGTTGCTATAAACAAAAATGCCTTGTTCAAGCCAATCAGGTAGCACAATAGACCACATGGCAGAACTGACCGTCAAAATAGAACCAACACGTACAACCTTTCAACACGCAAACACTCTCTTGAACTGGCTTGAACAGCGAAACTAACAAAAGCTATTATCTGGCTCTATTACGTTTGGCATTAATATAGTATTGATAATGTGAATGCCAATGAATTGAGGTAGAATGGAATCACCCATTAGCGCTTTCCACTTGATTGGTTTGGAAAGGCGGCGCGTGCCGTGAAGAATGGGTTCGTAGGGTCTTCTCGTCAGGGAAGCAAATTAGCAACAACAAAAAACTACGCTGTCGAGCATGACGCGATATTTAACAAAAAAAGCACAAGAATCGAAGAAAGGGAACATTTTTTCCCCTGAAAACAGACGCCTGATGGAAGGAAGTTGATTTATGATTTGCTGTTCCACGTCGTGCCGGAACAAAGGAAGGATTATAGCAACGTTTTACTGCAGGCTTAGTACCACGTGCACACAAACAGCTAATCCATTGACGGCGTGTGCCATCCTATTAAGGACAATTCTAATGGAAATTTAACTGACAAACACCTGCAAAGGCGGGGTTTCTAGTGAATAAAGATAATTTTATATATACCATGATACTCAGTATGGACGCGCGTTATTCTCAACTTAAGGACGCGCGCAAGTAACGGATAATTATTACCCACGATTGTGAATGATCCGACCAACAGTGAATTAGCCTTAATTTTTAAATCAAAGATGCAGATGCACTTTTTTCATATGTAGGTAAGAATCCCAGTCCCAACCGCCGTCTTTAGTTTGAATTTCTCTGATGAGTAATGCCTTCACATTGTTCTAAAGACTAAGAATTTTGTTTGCTTAATTTGGCAGTTGCATTATTTTTCAGTTTGACCATCCTGATTTTTGACTCTAAATTAGCGTTCATGTAAGCTGACACACGGCTGTAATCCACGGCTAGTGGAAAAATAGCTCCGCTTGGGGGCACCAGAATTGCGCATTACAAGATAACAAGTCTCCCGCCAAGAACGTGATTACAATGATTGCAGTGTCTTGCCGATGTTTTTTATTTGGCGGTAAGGAAGCCCAAAACAGACAATATGGTTGTTACCGGTGTTATGGATAGATGCTGATCAAAGGAGAATAAGATAAATGTACCGGACAATGTCGCTGAAGAACTCAAGCTGTGAATGGAAGACTGCGAGGCGACTTTGAGAACAAACCGTTCACGATAATCATCAAGTCTAGTGCAGCATGTGTGGAGAATTCGACCGTTGGATTTTGATTGCGAAATAAAGCATTACACCTCGTTGACACCCAATCGCCTCCACTTCAGTCTAAGCTCTTTTATTAACTCGCCTATGAACGAATGATTGTTAATTACTATTTCAAATTAAGTTGGAAAACCTTTAGTCAATCTGGGAGAGGTCATTTGCTACAGAAATTACTAACAACTTAAAGAACAACAACTGTCTTGACATTAGTATTTTCTCAAGAACTTAGTGTAAATAACTATCAGTGTTGAGAACATAACTGGATATGACAATCTCAATTTTGAAAATACGTTGTTTTTGTCTTACTAGTTAAAAAAACGAGGAGCGCGATAAAGAAAAATCGTTTAGGATTAGCGAGAAAAATTAGCGAGTGTCACAGAAGCAGCGTCAGCCGTTTGAAAACCTAATCGTATAGCTTTATAGGATCTTTGCTGGCGATGACGCATTACGACATAATGCACGCAATGTGTCATGAGTAGCCTAACATGTCAAGCTCAAGCTCACATGCAATGGAAAATGCATGAGAAGCGAAAGCTATGGAGGTGCATTCATATCTAGCTCAGTCTATTGTGATGCATTTAGGTTTTTTAGCAGAAAAATAAACTTGCTCCCTACGGCAGGTGACTTAAATAATATCAATAAATTAGATCAGCAACCAAATGAGCCGACGGCACTCATTACTCTGAGTTATGAAAGTTTCTGCGAAGTATAAATGGCAAAACTATACGTCATACTCGCGTACGTAGCCATATACCCTATTTTGTCTTAACATCCAAGACTATTTATTTGATTTTAATAAATGAGGCAAGCAAAAATAGTGGTACAAGCTGAAAGACGTTTCCCATTTTATATTATGCAAGAAATGGGAAAATATTTCTGGCTGCGCAGTTTTTCTCTTTTTGTTTTTTCTTAATCATGGTTGCCACAATAATCCAATCACAAAATTCCCTGAATTTTTCCTGCATTTTCCCTAACTAAAGTATCATTTTTCCTGACCCGATAATTCAGATGTTGCCAATATGCCCACTGCATAAACGAGCAGAGGGACTGCTGACTAATAAGTTGCAAATATATGACAATGATATAAAACCATTATATCATCTAGGAGGGAACCATACATTTTCAAGTACTGTGTGAACAATACCATTCCTGACTTTTCCCTGACTTTTGCTCAAAATCTAATTTTTTCCTGACTGAAAGTAGAATTCCCTGACTTTTCCCTGACCTTGAAAACAATTTTTTTTCTTGACTTTTCCCTGACCTGTGGCAACCATGTTAATGTCTGTCATCGATTATTTTCGGACTGGACGAAACAAATCACTGACGCAACCCTGGAGCTGAAAGCGAACCCTATACTGAAACCTATAGAATAGAGGTCCTTTTTTTGCAACAACTTTGCTGCACCAGCTTTACTGCCTTATGAACCAGCGGGAGAAAAAAGTTGGACTGCATCACATTGGCCGCAATTGTACCCCATGCAATTAAAAATCATAAATTATGAATTAATTTTTAAGCCGGTTTTTTGGTTGCCTTCTCACGTACGAGGAGAGATTTGCAGTGAAGAGAATAAGGAGTTTCCGCACTAATGGTTGAACTTTTCTATGCACCAGTATTGAACTTGCAGCAAGACTGGGGAAACTTGAGGCGCGTGCAACAACAGCTCAAAATGCATTAATCTCTGTGATCTTTCAAACATTGTCAGTAACTTACCACATTGAATTTGTCTTTCTTATGTAATGTCTTATTTCTCTGCAGAACAATAAAGGTTAAGTTCAGCTTTGTAGGATACTGCAAGTTTGGGTTTGCGGGATACTCCTAGTTCATGTTTGCGGGATACTCCTAGTTCAGGTTGTGGGATACTTCTAGTTCAAGTTGCGGGACTGTCTCCTAGTTCAGGTTGTGGGATACTCTCAGTTTAGGTTTGCGGGATACTCCTTAATCAGGTTGCGGGATACTCCTAGTTCAGGTTTGCGGGATAGTCCTAGTTCAGATTGCGGAATACGCCTAGTTCAGGTTGCGGGATACTCCTAGTTCAGGTTGTGGGATACTCCTAGTTCAGGTATGATAGCTAGTTTAGATATCCGTTATCAGTACCCATAAGAATTCGACCCCTTTTACTTTTTCAAAGCTGAAGATCAGAACAACGAAAAATGCTGTACACTAGAATCATTTCAATTTTTGCGGATTCTAGGGTTTGGGACGAGAAAAGATATGGAGGCAAAGACTAGTGATCATAAGTGACATACCTGCATAGTAGCATGGCTGTTGGATCCGCTGGTGCTGGTAACGGCAACTGCGAAAGAAAATGGGGTAAATAATTTCTAGTGTTCCATTGGATTTGCACAGCAGTGGTAAAATGTCCGGGATTTAAAGCCATGAATTTTAGAATAACTAAATAAATAAAGCAAGTTTTAATTGAAACTTTATCTTCGTATTGTGTAAAGTATAATTTGGATCTTATTCCACCTTGCGACCATACTAAGTATCCCGGCTTTTTCGACTTTAAGAGTCTCCCTCCGTTCCAGCGTCGGTTTCGACCCTTCTTTTTGCGGCGCCGTGGATGCGCCGTGCGTCGATGTGCAGACGAATTGGCGAGAGGTGACCAATTCAACTGGAGAAAGAGATAACGAGGGAAATGATTCTCCGCCGAATTATTATTAAGGTAGTTTCGGAGCCTTGGATTTCGTTAATGAATTTTCTTAAAAATTCTGTCATTTAAAGATCATTGTTAGTCAAGTCAAAAACCGAGAAAAAAAGCCGAGGGGGTCACCGTATTGGTTATTGATTGGCGGCGATTTTGCTCCAATAGGCTGTATTCAATATAGTCCACAGACTACACGGTTTCAGCGACCAAAAGCAAAACATTGTTCCCAGTAATAGCTGAAAGGTTATTCTAGCATTTTGTTTAATAAAAATGTTTCAAGTGAGTGTAAATATGGTTG
>JAADYU020107554.1:0-12454 GCA_011763375.2 Heteractis magnifica | reverse complement strand
TCCTTGTAAAACACTGTAGTTTATATAATAAAAAAGTTTTTGTACGTGGAATATTTCTCTTCCGGATTATGGAAATAAAACTAATAATGTACCAGGGGACAAGGGGTGGATCCAGGACTTCCTCTAAGGGAGGAGGCACCCGTGGTATTCGCGAGTGAAAAGGGCACAACAGGAATCCCCGGAAGGGCACTTTCCTGCCTTCATTGTGGGGGTGGGGGTGGGGTACACCGTTCCCCTAGGGGACGCATAAGTAAAAAATACGCCATGAATGCAAGGTTATCCACGGCGGCCATGTTGGAGGTCAGGGCCGAAAAATTAGGAGTCATAGCACCTGAAGTGGTTGTTATAAGGGTAATTTTGTACCGTGTTTAGTTGGTGCTACTTTGGTTACTGTTGACGTAGGTGTCGCCATGCTTTGTGCTGAAAAAAAAAAGAAAAAGAAAAAACCGAGAGATGAGAAAATGAGAAAATGGGATTACTCTTAATCGCAAATCAATCTTAACTCAGCAAAGATCATGACAAAAACAATTCGAGGGCAGCGAAATTTAAACGAGCAGTTGAACTGTAGGCTACTAATGGACAGAAAAACTTATGTATACCTGGTTCGATGTTAGTTGATTCTGATACTGTCTCTGCTGATGTTATCATTTTTTCTGTTGTCACAAAAATAATTAGATAAATTGCGTAATTACTAACTAAGTCAACCGTCTGCTTTATTTGTGTAGCAACTCACGTTTGGTTTCTTTGTCTTCTTTGGGTTCTTCTGCAGGAGCCATCGTTGGGTTTCCCGGTGACATGACTTCTCCAGAGTTGTCGGAATTCTTCGCTAAGAAGAGAAAAACAAGAGAGAGTTAAAGCTCCAAAGAGAATACATGATTCATGATAATTCCTGATGCCAAAGGTATTTTAATTTTTCAATTCGCAATCTTGGGGTCGGGACAATAGTTTGTTTGTACTCATTAATATTAGTAAAAACGAGAGGCTAGCCCACAGTTATTAAACTCTCTCTCTCCTCTTTCCAACCACCTCTCCTCCATCTCTCGAGCAAAACAAACAAACAAAAAAACAAACAAGCAAGCAGGCACACCCCCCCAAAAAACAAAAAACAAAAACAAAACAAAGAACAAAACAGAACATAAACAAAACAAAAAACGGGGAAACGTGAAAACTTGCAGACAAGCTAATTCGCCTTTTCGAAATTCAAAGAAAGACAAGGCACGAACTCTATTTCGTCCCCAAAATCAATCCCAGAATCCATTGCAAGATGGCGGCGCTTTTTGAACCTGTTCCCAAATTCAGCCGCACAATTCTGTGCGTCACGAGTTCGTTTCCAGTCCTCCGTTGAATTTCGGAAAGGCGAATAAACAATCGCGCCAGAAGGGGAAGGGCTTCAGAGGTCGATGACGTTCAGAGAAGAAGTTGGCAGTGCGTTTCGGTGCTGACGAAAAGGTGACCTCTAAAATACCTTATTTTTTAAATCGTTTTATTGTTTGTTTTAAGATAATTATACATTGGATCAAAGCTTTTGCCGT
Organism: Heteractis magnifica; assembly: GCA_011763375.2. Classification (NCBI taxonomy): domain Eukaryota; kingdom Metazoa; phylum Cnidaria; class Anthozoa; order Actiniaria; family Stichodactylidae; genus Heteractis; species Heteractis magnifica. The sequence goes on along the minus strand of JAADYU020107554.1, from coordinate 10,922 downwards.
CGACGTACCTTGTTCCTCAAATGGCGTGCTTGTTGGCCCGTCAAGGCAAGACTTAGTATTTCCATCGTCGGGATCTCCGTCATTGTTTGAATCGCTCTCTCTGTTACCCAAGTCGAGAATCCTACCCGGGACTGTGAGGGCAACAATGAAGGTCAGTCAAATAGTATAGCGATACTTCGTCAGTCTTAAGCCTTAGTGAAACATTCTATATAGAAAGAGCGGCTGTGAGCTGCATTATTTGTGTCACAAGCAATGAACCGAAAGAAAGCAAGAATCCTGTCAGTTGTATTAAAAAGGGGCGGGATTTGAGAATTTGTCGTCCTATCTTACCTTCTAAATCGCTCCTTGCATGTGGCGGCTCGTCCAAAGCTTTATAATTAAAAAAAAGGCTGTTACCCTCGTTGAAACTAATAGAAATGCCAAGAAAAAGTTGCAAAGGATTGTGGGTTTGACTTTGATAAAACAAAATGGCGGGAATCTTTTGTTCGCGTGAATCGGTTCCCCCAATTCTATGCAGGTTCGTTATCGTCTTCCTTTGCAATTGGAGATGTTAATGTTGTTCCACTTAACGTTTTTCAACGGAACGCTTTTCTTCCAGAAATGACGTAAATTCACAGTGGAATATAATTGTCAACTCATCCAGGATACAAGTCGGGCAGAGGAGGTAATTAACTATAAGCAAATTCTTGTTATAATTAGAGACATTTAAATAAAAACACCTTTTGACTTTGTTAGAGAGGCTGCTGGTTTTGTCTTCCTTGACCTATTAGGCGGGAGAGCTGGGAAATTAGGAAAATATGTAGAAAAAAACATTAAAAAAGTGAGAGAAGTGAAGAAAAACACGAAAATGAGTTAAAAGTAGTGAAAATAACAGCAACAGCTGAATGGGTTTTAATCATGCGGCGGCCATGTTGTTTGAAACACTAATACATTTGTCCCGCGTAGCCTCGCATTCAAACACTTCAGAACGAGTTCACGCGGGGAAGAACAAAAGTTTTCATTCTCTTGGAAATAAACATGGCTGCCGTGTGATTAAAGCTCATAGGTGACGATGACAAGGGCAGTGTACGAAATGACACTGAACAAGAGATATGAATGGCCCAAATAGTACTACAAGGCGTTACCAAGTAGTTATTACCTTCAGGAGCATGTTGGCTATCTGAAAAGGAATTTAAAAGAATCGTTTACAAATTTCGGAATGAAAATGTCGTCGATCAACAGGGTAATGTAAAACGTCTAACCCTTTGAAAATGAGATACATACCATGGCAGAGTAAATCTTTGATCGGATCAACCATGTCTCGTAACTTGCTTGATTCTAAATAAAAAACTCAAGGTCTTTAATCTTCATTCTCTTATAAAAAGATATAATGTACGAAAGAACGAACGATCAAACGAACGAACTTCTTTCCTTCCTTCCTTCCTTCCTTCCTTCTTTCTTTCTTTCTTTTTTGTGTTCAATTCAAAAACCTGTTTCTTACCTGTAAGGAACTTATGCTTTTCTATCGGGTCCGAAGCAACATCATTTAGCTGTACCATAGGATATTTACTATCGACACCAATAGCATAAATCATGACGCCAGACTTCTTCAGCACTTCAGCTGCTTTATAAACTTTTTCTTTAGAACTCTCCGAGGTCAGAACAATGAGAGCTTTACGAGACTCTGCACGAGCACTGCTGTCAAAAAGCTGTTTCTTTACAAACATTAAGGCTTTCCCAGTGTTAACGTTGCCACCATGTGAAGGCTTGGGAACACCTTCAATAGCGTCAGATACGTCATCAACGGTAAAATGCTCATTCAAATCAAATACCATATAAGGATGTTTGCCATACGTCACCAGTCCCACGTGATTGCCCATGTCAGACACGTTCAGAGATTTTGAGAGACGTTTTACAAAATCGAGTGATTTGACAAAAGCGTTATCTTTGTCGTGTTTGGGTGGGTTTTCAATCAGAAATCCAATATCCATAACTGTCGTTTTACACTGCTTTTTGATGCTTTGGTCGAACATGTTGTCGAGGGCTCCTTTTAATGAAATATATAAAAAATATTTTAAGTGTTTACGAGTAAATTCGTCCTCATGCAGACTTTCCAGGGAGGGTTCGTTCCTGGTTTCTTTACAACAGGGGGATCAGGAAACGTCTGCAAGGGTCTACAGTGAAACCGCCTCGAGTTCCACTCTACATCAGTTGTGAGATTGCGACCCACTAATGTTTAGAAAGACTTGTTCGATGTTACTTAATTTTGTTCAGGTTGATGTTCTTGATCATCAGATCAGTGTTGTTGCTTACTTACCCATGAGCTTCTCGATTTTCTTCTTTTCGCCTTCGAAAGGCTTTCCTATCAAAAACAAATAACAGTATTTAATAAATGTATTAATTGTACTTTATTTTGGCTTTGTTACATATTCAGTATCTCCCGAAGAACTTGAACTATTCTTCCATTTAAAGTTTTGTGGAAAAATGGAAACTTTTCGTGGCACATGGGAAAAAAATTCGAAAAAGCAATTCACAAATACTTTTCAAATTATCCTTCATTTTCATAATTTTGCTTCTAACGTTATAAATGGCCAAAAAATTATTTTCTCAATTTAATTTTACTTCATTTATATGTTTTTAAATTTATAGAACGGTAATTTCCATTTAACTCTTTTTTTACCGTTTCCATGATGGTTCGTATCGACACACCTCAGACCAGTTCATTTGCTAGTTTTTCTTTGTTTTGTAACGGTTCGAATGTTGTTTTGTAAAGAAAATTAAGCCGGTCAAACATGAGAACTTTTAACTTAAAAGTAAAGTGATTACAGACGATATATTTAGCTGTAAAAGAATACATACAGCGAAATGACTTTTTACCTGAAGCAAAAGTGACCAGAAGCAACATTAATAGTTTGGACCACAAAAACGCCATCTTGTTGCGCTTCTGTCTTTGGTCTTTTCACGTTTGAATGAACTTTGCTATTGATAAATCTCTTTGCAAGGGTTGAGTGTAATTCAGTACAACATGGAGGGTACTTAAGATCTAGTTTTGAACATCACAGCTTTAAAGAAATTTGATCTCAACACTATTTTTAGTTTGCAGTCCAAACTTTTCCTTCTTTAAAAGATGACACGATTGTTTTCATTCTTGCTTCCGCTCGCAATGATCTTCTTTGTGTGTTTTTCCCCTTATTATAATCAAAATAAATAGATTTCGAGAATATTATTGGTACATATATGTTATGTTATTCCTAAATACGTTCGCACCACCAGTAAGTTTAAACTCAGTATATAAAGACAATCACACACTTGCAACCTTTATCGTGTTTCTGCGACCTCGACAACTGGACGGCAAGGTTTTAGGCTTCTGTCATGCATCCAATTGCACGTTCAAGCCATTGTAATTTTGATCATTACCCACCTTGGTTGCAGAAACATGGAAAGCGCTCCGAGCATAGGACACAATACCACATTTCGGGATTAATGAAAAACAGTGTTGGTCACCCTGCGGATGAGCACGGGAGCGAGACGGTTTCGGGCAACTTCGGTTTCTCGGATAAGCATTTCTATATAGCAGCGAGTTATTTGTTGAGAAAATGACCATTTTTAGTTGATAATTAATTGGATTATTTTGAATGAATTGCGAGAAAAGCTGTCCCGAGGTAAAAGCTTCACAAAGCCGTCTTTGTATATAAGTAGAGCAACCAAAATAACTAAAAAAGGCGACAAATGCTTGTCAGGAAAGCGAAGTTGCCCGAAAATTCCTCGCTTGCATGCTCGTCCACAGGGTGACCAACAACGTTTTTCATTAACCCTGAAATGTGCTATTTGTATGAGTTGTCAAGGATTCTGTATACTAGGACAATCATATTAGGGATTCTTTAGAACTCAAAGTAGAGGGACCTTAGTGCAAACTGGGATCAATTCTTGTCATGGGTAAGCACCAGAGAAAAACCAAAGGCTTGTCTTCAGCACCAAGACCTTCCTATATTAAGGAACCTTTAGATGGCTTCCACTTTGAACCAAAACGCCTATCAACCAATCAAAGCTTGAATCTGGAATCTAGGGGTGCTGGTGAGGGAAGGAGGGAGGGGGGAGTCTCCCTTCCCTTCTCTGCCCACAAAATTAAATCCTAGTCTCAGTTACAATTTCTATTTTCCTGAATCTTTTTTCCATTTCTATTGACCTAAATCCCAATCCCATCAAATCCCATTTTTGTAGCGGGAAAAGCTAGCCAAATCCCAGTTCTAATTTCATCCCTTCAAGACCCTTATAAATCGATTCTGTTTATAACAAAGACAGCTTCCACTATTATTGATTAAAAAATAATAATTAATTCTACAGCACCATCAAGCTTTTCTTAATGTAAATTCACGTTATAGCTACTCAAACAAATTATAAAGTTATCTTATACAAATGTTTTTTCATTGGAAATAATTTTTTGAACAAGTTAAATCAAAAAGCAGGATGCACTTTACAACATTTTTAGAAAGTCTGGTCAAAGATAAAAGAGCCATAAACAAGCGACGATAGAGTAAAGTATGACCTTTCTCTTGATCTTAAAATGGTATCAAATAGTGATTATTTGACCGAACAATAAAGTACTTGTAGTTTTTTCCCCAAACCTGCTGATTAATCGTAACGGTTCAACGATCATAACAGGTTAACGAAATTAAATAAGAGCACTTGGACGCCATATTGAAACCCGAGAACGGAGAAAAAAAATGTAATTCCTTACGAGCCATACCTTTTTAACAAATGACAGAATATCTAAAAATGTGATTTTGGGTTTTGTGGTTATTTTTTATCTTATGGATGCTAAAAGGTTGGCTTGTTTTTGTTGCTGGTTGTTTTTGGTGTTTGTTGTGTCAACAACTCGCTCTCAACGAATAAGTGGACGGCTTAAACTTTTAAAAGGTAAGAAAAAGACACTCGGGACGGGAATTTGTTATGCTATTTTAAGTGGAAAGTGAAGCAGAAGTGAGAAAAAACGTAAATAAATGACACAAACACATACACAAACACATACACAAACACATACACAAACACCAAGAAAAAGGCGGTTGTTGTTAAGTTGTAGCAATAACTACATCGTGAAGGCCTTCGTACCTGCCAAAAACCTTGATATAGAATTATGTGTCATCTGCTTTTTGATTTCCAAGTCTTTTAATTTAATATTACTGAGATTGAAATCTCAGGATGTTTAGTAAAGCTATTAATGATAAGATTGGGATTTTTTCTTTGTATTTATTGTAACATCGTTTCTGGTGGACAAAAACAAGAGTTTGAAAAACTGTTAGAGATATTTATTGACGTATAATAGGCAAAATCGAAAAATGGAAAATGCATACAAAACGTTACAATAGCAAAAGAATTCGTTTAAAAATCTCTGTTTTTTTTCACGTCGTATGTTGTATTAGAGAAAAGACGCAGTCTTCATGAGATTTTCAGAGGAAATCCAGTTTCATCGAAGGCTAACCTTCAAGAAAAAACAAACATAGAAGTACCTAGTCTATTTCTTCTTCAAAAACGACTTCGAGATGAGATAGCCAGAAGATCTTCTGATTCCCACCAGGGTACACTTTCTGCATCTTATCTAAATCGATTAAGAAAACTACACCATGAACTTTCAATCAAGAGTAATGTGTTACACATGACTCCCGAAAAACTTCGTGGGCCCAAATGGTACGAAGCACGTCTAAAGCTGGCTCATAATCTAAGGACACTTATCTTAATGCTGGCTTCGAGAAATTTGGATGATGATCTACCTCCAAGTCCTGTAGTCATGGAAACAGGAGCGCGAAGGCAACAAACATCAAGTAAGACACCCCAAAATTTGGGTTCTTGGAATCAGTAGTTGCCATGGAGACATACTAAACTTTTTCTCTTTTCTTCTTCTTCGTGTACCACAGGCTCGAATATGATATTCGATGTTGGATTCGTAGTTGATGGTTCAAATATTGTCGAAGAACAAGGCTCAGGAAACTTCAGGAAATTCTTAGAGTTTGTCAAAGAAGTCCAGCGAGTCCTACCAGTTTCTGTAAATGGAATACACTTGGGTGTAGTCACCTATGGCGACGAGGCCGAAGTGAATATCGACTTTAATATCAACTTTAACCAGGCGAATTTCGAATCGGCGATCGATGGAATCAATTATCCTGGAGGTGCCACAAAAACTGGGAATGCTCTTGGATTAGTGATGAAGGAACTTCTTCCCAGCAGCAAGAGGGTCAATGTGCAGCATGTTCTCGTGGTTATAACAGCTGGAAAGTCTGAGGATGATCCGGTTTCTGTAGCTGAAGAAATTAAAGCGAGCGGAGCTGTGATTTTTTGTATAGGAGTTGGTGTGATGTTCGACCGTGCTCAACTAGATGCCATAGCGAGTGGACCTTCCTCAAGACATGTGATGACAATTGGATTTAACGAACTTAATTCATTGGTTCAGACGTTAGCCGACGCAATTATTAAAGGTAAGTTTGATAGTCTCGGAGTTTTTGGAAATACATCGCATTCTTAGTTAGGTTTCTTGGTGCTGCAGGATGCAGAATGTATCATATTGGTTTCCTAGTCTCTTATTTTCCTTTTTTTTCCTCCACAAGACGTTAAAGAAGGTCCTGGTGAAAAGGCTGGAAGCGACAGGCCAAAAACTGTACAAGATGAAGGTGGACTTGTAGGTATGACAACTTACCTCAGTGAAGCTAATTTTGTTTGCTTTTTCGCAATGTATTTAGAATAAAATACAATTATTATTTACAGACGCAATATATGTCCTCATTCTGTTTCTCCTTTATCTTTGAAAAGAGGCAAAAATCGACTTAGGTTTTCTGATTGATGGGTCATCCACCGTCGGAGAGGACAATTTTCGTTTAGCACTTAACTTCACCGATAGCATTTTTGAAAACTTTTGGACGCCATTTGGAAGTGTAAAGATTGGTGTTGTAGTTTTTGGAGAGGAGTCCAAACTGGCATTTGACTTTGAAAACCCATACAGCGAAAAACTTGCCATCAAAGAAGCAATCGACAGCATTAGCTATCCATCTGGGGAAAGTTATCTTGGTAATGCCCTTCAAGCTACAAAAGGTATCCTTTAGATTAAAAAAAGGTGTCAAATTTCTTCAGTACTGCAGTACACACTCAACTGTTGGTTGGGTGCTAAAGAAAAAGAAAAGTGGCTTCGGCAAGAAGAAATAGAATTAGGAAAGAGCTATAAAGAGATGGACGGGACAGGGGGGAGGAAGCAGAAAATTGAAAGGAATTACGTATCCCCAGTTAAGTGCCCCCCCTGAAAAAAAACTTTTTTCAGAGGAAGTAGCTACTTTTTGTTACAGTAGTGACATCACTTCCATTGTGTGAAGTTTGTTTTAATGTTGTTCATTTTCAGCCTATTTGTATGGCAGCAAGCAGGCTGACGGCCGTCGTCGAATTCTCGTAGTAATATCTGGAAGCACTTCAGAAGATGACGTTTTCCAAGGTGCTGGAGAGCTGACCTCCGATTCAGTGACAGTGTTCTGTGTTGGTGCAGGAACGTTCTACGATATGGATCAACTTACTGGAATCGCTACTAAACCTGCAAAGAGGCACATACTCACGGTTCCATATTTTTCAGAATTAGACAGTATAAAAGAGAATCTAATTAACAAAATCGAAGAAGGTAAAAGTGCACAATGTTTTAAAAATATTAAAGTTCAATATATTATGACAGCATACTAAAAATACCTCAATTTACAGCAAGAACTGCTTTTCTCTCGCCAAAACCAACAACTTCACCAGCTGAGGCAGAAAAAACAACAAAATCTCCCTTTGAAGGTAAGAATAAAGAAAATGAGAAAATATACACTTGTTCATATAAAATTATCCTGAAAACTATCTTTATGTTAAAGTTACTACAAGTCCCAAGAACCAACCAGGTGGGAGCACCCCAGGCAGCCAGCCAGGTGGGAGCACACCAGGTAGCCAACCAGGTGGGAATACTCCCGGTAGCCAACCAGGCGGCAATAGCCCAGGTAGTGAACCAGGTGGGAACGCTCCAAGCAGTCAACCAGGTGGGAACGCTCCAGGCAGTCAACCAGGTGGAAATACTCCCAGTAGCCAACCAGGTGGAAATACTCCAGGCAGCCAACCAGGTGGAAATACTCCAGGTAGTCAACCGGGTGGGAGTACTCCAGGTAGTCAACCAGGTGGGAGTACTCCAGGTAGTCAACCAAGTGGGAGTACTCCAGGTAGTCAACCAAGTGGGAGCGCTCCAGGTAGTCAACCAGGTGGGAGCACTCCAGGTAGTCAACCAGGTGGGAGCACTCCTGGTAGCCAACTAGGTGGAAGCACTCCAGGTAGCCAACCAGGTGAAAGTGCTTCCGGTATACTATCACTTGGAGGTACACCAGGTAACCAACCAGAGGGTACTACTCCGGGTTACCAGCCAGCTGTTGGTGTTCCTGGTAATCAGCCAGGTACTACTGGGAACAGTGGCCAGGAAAATCCTTCGCCAAATAGTTCTTCTTTGCCTCCTCCGGCAAGAGTTGAGAGAAATGTCAGCACACCTGGTCAGTCGCCTTTGTCGCAGCCAGGGACTGATACTGAGGGTAACAAGAAGCCAAAGAATAAAGAAAAAAGTGGAGTGAAGCCTGTAACAAATCAAGGTAAGTCAAGAAGTTGTTGAGTATTAATTCTTTCTTTAACGTTTAATTCAATAAAAAACAATATTATTCCCAAGAGGTTTAGAATGGGAATAAATGGAAAAATCGTTATTGAGAATGTTCATAAGTTATGTCATTTTTTCTTCACTGCAGAACACGTCCTTGATCTTGTCTTTCTCATCGACGGTTCAAATGCAATGAACACCCAGACATTCACAAAAGCGAAGGATTTCATGAAGAAGGTTTATGGGAACTTTCCAATTTCCCAAGATGCCACGCACGTCGGCTTTGCAGTCTATGGCTGCACTCCAAAGGTGGTTTTTACTCTTATTGAGCATACGACACGACAGAGCCTGAATAACGCTGTAGATGATTACCAATACCAAGAATGCGAGAAGAAGCTTCTTGGAGAGGGCTTGTCATTTGTGAGAAAAGTCATTTTTGATGAAAGCGCGAGGCCTGGTGCACAAAAAGTTCTGGTTGTTATAGTAGCCGGAGCATCAGAGGATGACGTCAGAGCCCCATCACGTGGCTTACGCGACCATGGAGTAATTATATTCGCCGTTGCTATTGGCAACAGTGCAGACAAGAATCAGTTAAATGAAGTTGTGAGTTCGCCTTCTGAAGACAGACTAGTGATGGCTGATCCTCAGAACATGAATCAACAATTGGCTCCAGTAGTTCAGAATATAAGACAAGGTATTTCAAATGTTTATTTTTCCTAAAATAAACAAATCATTTCTTCCCTGACAAAGATTTTTTTCTTTGCAGCTCTCAGTAAAGGTGCCCCGCCAGGCCCAATTGGTAAATATATGAAAATCAGTATTGAAAATGTCGTTTAATATTCAAGATTATTAGGATCAAACACAGCGATGTGCATTCATCGTTTTAGAATAATATGAGACAAGTCGTCAATAGCCCACTTAATCGAGGCTGCGGGGAACAATGGCGTAATCGTAATTGTTCTTTTGTTTCCCCGGAGCCTCGATCTAGATCCCAAATTAAGCTATTGAATTCGATTAGGGCTAGTTGTGTAGAAACTCTAAAGAATACGAAATGCCACACGATGCACGCCAAGAAATAGAGGCAAACTTTGCACACGTGCGTAGACTTATACTTGGTCACCAAAGGTAGCCCAGGTAACCTCGTAGTTAAAAATCTTCCCATTCTTTTAACCATTCTTTCCCATTTTTGTTCTAACAGAAGTAAAAATGGAACTGGGATTTTTAGTTGATGTTACGTCAGACAGCTTCACATCCAACTTCTTCCCGAAAGTTCTACGAAGCATGAAAATGATTTACAGCGCATTCGTTGTCAGTCAGGATAAAACACGAGTAGGTGTGGTTACGTACAACGGAAGCCCTTCAACTGCTATCGCACTTAACCAGTACAACACGATAGAAGAAATTAATTCTGCCGTTGATAATGTCAAACAAAGTTCAGTTCAAGGCCCAGGGTCACTGGGCCAAGGCATAGCGTACACGACGAGTTCCCTATTCAAAGGAAACACTCGAATCCAAACACCTAAGATTCTTGTGATAATTACCAGCTCAAAGTCACGTGATGATGTGGGTAAGCCATCAAACGAGGCTAAACAATCCAACACCACTATATTTGTTATTGGGGTCGGGTCTAGCGTGGATAAGGCAGAGTTGAATTCCGTGGCGTCTCCTGTGGCTGCGGATCACGTGATCTTTGCAAAGTATTCCTCGAAAGATTCTGCTGCTGAAAATAGTGCTTTTAGAATAAAGAAAGGTGAGGGTTATATTTATGTTCCATTGTCTTTCAACGTCATACGATGTGTCCTCCAATATGGCGGAAAGTGACCACGTGACACTGACTTTCAACGTCACACGGTGTGTCACTCATGTGCCCTCCAACATGGCTGAAACTGACCATGTGACATTTCAACGTCGTTCGATGTCAGACATGTGTCCTCCAATATGGCGGAAAGTGACCACGTGAACTTGTCTTTAACGTCGTACAAGGTCACTGACGTGTTCTCCAATATGGTGCTTAGTGCAGTATATATTGAAAGGCATCAGTTCATTTCAATAAGTTTTTAAATCCTTTTGATACTTTTGTTTATTACATTTCCAATTATTTTTCTCTATTATGTAGCTGTGCAGGTGAATTTAGGATTCCTGGTCGATGGCTCCCAATCTGTTCCCAAAGCTAACTTCATATATCTCCTGAACGCCGTCAAGTACATCTGCAGTGCTTACCCAGTCTCCAAAGAGGACGTCAATGTCGGACTCGGAGTTATAGAAACGAATCCTACAATTGTCTTTGACTTTGATAAATACTACA
>JAADYU020107443.1:1720-12456 GCA_011763375.2 Heteractis magnifica | reverse complement strand
TGACCTCGTGAGTTTTCAAAAAGCTCAAATTGCACTCGCCCTACGGGCTCGTGCAATTTCGAACTTTTTGAAAACTCTCTCGTTCAAATTTATTCCAAATTGCACTCGAAACCATATGATTTCCTATACTAAAGAGAAAAATAACATTATGCCTTGGGTGGGAATCGAACCCACAGCTTCGGTTTTATTCCGATGTGTTAACCACTGCACCAATACGTCACAAGGTGTGAAAGTGTGTACAATCTAAAGAAGTGTTTTTCTAGTTTTTAATTTAATTTCTTTCATTTTTCTTTTTTTCTTTCTTTCTTTTTTCTTTCTTTCTTTCTCTCTTTCTTTCTTCTTTCTCTCTCTCTTTCTCTCTCTCTCTTTCTTTTTATCTCTCTTTTTTCTTTCTTTCCTTCTTTTCTTTTTCTTTTCTTCTTCTTCTTCTTTTTCTCTTGATTATATTATACTTGTTTAAAACCTTCAGAACACTTGCCAATGTCCTACATCAGGTAGCTTCAAATGCCGAGTCAACTTTGTTGATGGGACACATCAATGTGAATGCAAACCTGGTTTTAAAGGAGAGAACTGCAATGCTAGTGAGTACAACGACAATAAAGGTGATTTTACACGATACAATTCGCAACGACGATTTTTCGCGATACATCGTTGCGCGAAAGGTTGATGCCGTGTAAAGGTGATGTTACACGGGACGATTCGCATTATTTTATTTGTTTTCATTTTCCAAAATCATTTCACTCATCTTAGATATCGACGATTGTGCTTCTAACCCTTGTCAAAATGGAGGATCATGTCAAGACCAAGTCAACTCATACACCTGTACGTGTGCTGCAGGATTTACTGGAGTCAACTGTAGCGGTAAAAAAACACCAGTAAATATCAGTTGAACCAATGATACATACAAAATGCAGTAAAAGACATATATTTACGTTTGTTATTCAGATATCGATGAGTGTGCCTCTAATCCTTGTCAAAATGGAGGATCATGTCAAGACCAAGTCAACTCATACAACTGTACATGTGCTGCAGGATTTACTGGAGTCAGCTGTCAGGAAGGTATAAGAACAAGAAAATGTCATTTAAAACATAACGTTGAGCGCAAACTTAGAATGCGCAAACTAACATGAATATGATCAAATGGGCGCAAAACTCAACGGTTTATCTTTCCGCGCTTTTAGGCAGGATAAATTTCCGATGTATGTATTCGGCGAATCAAAGGTAGCCGTGTTTGGGTCCCTGCCTTTACCTCGTACCTCTATTTCCTCCTTACTGGGGTAGAAAAAAAGAGAAAATCTGTCATCCAATTCAACCTGCCAACGACACTCTGATTGCAGGATGGCTCAAAGTCAGAAGTACTGCAGTGTGTATTGGTGCAAAGGACGACCGGTTTGGACAGTTTATCATTCCAGTTGCCTGCCATGTCTTGAATTTCAAGCTTGTTTATGTCTCTGGAGGTGGAATTAATTGGGTAGTTGGAACGGCTACTAAAACATATTGGGGAAATACTTATTATAACAATAAAGATCTCAATTTGCACATCACTGATGCCAGCAACAACAGAATCAGTCCGCCACCTGACTTCCCATTGACCAACACAGATCACGGTTATATGACATACCGTTTACCAGGTGTGACTAACATGGACCCAGAACTTACATTCCCTGAGTTGTCACCTCCTCTAACAGTGACAGCAGGCCAAGAATTCAGGATATGGGTCGATCAAGACCTGACTAATCAACGCGAGGATAACAACGAGGGACAGACTTGTGCTGATGTTTGGATTAAGAAATACTAAGGAATCCCTGAGCTGAGACTGATTGTTTATTCTATGGACATGCAGAAAGAAAGATCACTTAAACACGAGCATCTGAACGCAGAAAAATATTGTGCACGACCAACACAACTCAAAAGTTACACAACGCGCCAGTGAAACCGGACATTCTTGTGAGCCAGCAAGGTTTTGTCAACGGTAAAATATATAAGTATATATCAACTTCACAACCTCGTAAGATCGAGCGATTCTATTGGCTCGCTATCTCGGAAAATTGAGACTATGATCTACTTCAGAAGCTTCTACTTCACAATACCGATTACAAAACAACCCAAACTTGTCGGAGCAGCTCAAATTACTTTAATTGCACTTCTAGAAGAAACGAAAACTAACCATGAGGATTTGAAGTGGATAACATGGGCTAGAAGATCGCTTTAACGAGCTCCTTCGAACGAGTCACCGTGGTACAGTGGCGGATCCAGGGTGGTTTCAAGCTAGGGTTCCATTGAACCCCCCTTTGCGAAGCCGATCATGTTAAGTACGCTCAGTAGAATGAATTGATTTATACAATCATTTGTCCAGCAACATGTTTTTCAAGTTCTGGAACCCCCTTTTTGAAATCCTGGATCCACCACTGCCGTAAATAAATGGCTAGATATAAGACTTGCTAGCATTGACCAAAAATTATAACGGGGTGGAACCTTATACTTTTTAATAAACTGTTTCTGAGCCTCGAAAGTATTTAGAAGAATATCTTTTTGCCATCAAATCATTTGTTTCAGTTTTATCTTGTATTCACTGTAAAATTATTAAAGACTTGTTCCACACATTATTTGACTTTCTTGGAATGGAAAAACATCGACAGTTCCCTACCCCGGAAAGGCCAGCAGTAGTTTCCCCTCGAGCCGTAACGCTAACAAGTTGTGCATGTTCACTTAGCGCTGATTGGCTAGTTGCCTCTCAAGGATTCAGCTAGCTATATATTTGCGAGATTCAAAACAATTCTAAATTTTCACGCCACATATATATAACTGTGTGAACATTTACCCCAAACTTCCCCGGCGGGGGGAGTTGGATATTGAGGACATCGGATTAACAACATTTCTGCCTATTCTTCTCGGCGATTGAACACTTCGGAGTAAGGGAGATTGAGAGCTAGCTGAACCAAACGGCGTGGAAGTAATAGATCAAAGACGGAAAAGAGTTTCTTCCGATTTCCAAATACCGAGAAGTGGGGTTAAAAAAACGAGGCGTAGCCGAGTTTTTTTAACCGATTTCGAGGTGTTTGGATAGAGGAAGAAACACTCTTTCAAGTGTTTGATCCAGCTTCTAACATTCATGAATAATTCTAGGAGAAAATCAAAGAAAAAGTTTACGAAATTTAATGCTAATTAGGAACACATTTCCAAACTACCGTCACGGTAGTGATTTACTTTGTTTTCTCCTCATTTATTATTCATGAATGTTAGAACCTTGAATCTTAGGAAGGAAGGGCTTCTTAGCTCTCTTCTTCGCTGTCTCTGCTTTGAGAATCTTTGCTGCTCTATCTTCGGCTCTACGGATTCGTTTAGCATCCGCTTCGTCTGTAGCAAGTTCATGTTGCTCGTATTCGGCCGCGGTTTTCCAACCGAACTCCGATTTGTCAGCCAAAAGAATCAACTTTTGCCTGTCTTGGATAAGGATAATACCTTCTTCTAAACTTTCTTTCGCTCTATCCAAGGCATTGGTTTGAAGAAAGGTTTTGGTGTCGTTGATGATATCTTCGACTTTAGCATTGAACTTGTACTGAATCTCGTTTCCCTTCCTCTTGAAGACCTTATGCTCGGCAGTTTTTAACTTCTTGATTTCCCGAGATTGCAACTCGCTCGCTTCTGTGCTGGCTCTTTTTAAGCGGTCCACAGAGGTGTTGAAAGCTGTAGAAAGACGCTCGAATAAATCTTGATTACTCTTGGCAACGGAAGCTTCGATAAAATCTGCAACTTCTTTGGACACGGACATGATTACAAAAAAAAAAACCTGAACCGATTGCGAGCCTGACTGGCCTAGAGTGATAATTCTGCCTTCACACCCTATCTTATATACCCCTTACCCATAAGCCTCTGCTCATGCCCAGATCCTTGACGTGCCGACAGAATATCAATTTCTGACTACACGCTCCTCCGGCGCAGAGCCGTCAGAAATTACAAATTTCCATGGGAGTGACGGACTATTTCCTCATTTTCACTGACCTGAAATGGCTGAAATTCCAAGTCTCTGGCCATGTTTTTTTTGCTTTTTGTTTTTGTTTTTGTTTTTGTTGTTGTTGTTGTTTTTTTTTTTTTGGGGGGGGGTTACATTGACTGGTGACTCTTAAGTAATGATTGACCTCGACAATAGACCTTTTACCAAAATGGCGGCCGCAAATTCGAATGATAATATTCGTATACGCCATATACCCCCAGACATACATTTCTCTCTAAATTTGCCAATTTTTGAAAAATGTTTTCTCGGCCGCTTTAACACCTAACATAATGAACCTTTGCAGGGTTACTAAAGTTGAGGTGCTCTTTCTAGTGCTGGTATTAATTTTTCACTCAGTTAAATTTTTACTCATTCGAATTTGCGGCCGCCATTTTGGTAAAAGGTCTATTGATGGTTTTCAACCATTCCCAAGAGGATCAAAAGACAAAAGAAATGGCGGCCATGCTGGTGGTCGAACAAAAGGACCTAATGAGAAGTCTTATGTTAAAATCCACCAGATGATGTAACGTGAAAACGAAGAATAGGCCACTTACAGGGACACTAGAGAAAAACGTCTGCGCATGCTCTAACCTGTATGCAAATTAGCTAAAAACATCATCGTACTATTGTAAAAATATGCAAATTTTACTTTCGCACCCGTCTTACAATTGGACTTCAGAAAATGCCAAAACTTAAGGTCAGTTCTTAAAACTTAAGGCTAATTCTTACATATGTTCTTCATTTATATGATATCTTGGTCCCACAAAAGTATACCACCGAAATGTTTTGTATACTAGGAGAAAATGAACATTTCTTTTCACACTCAGACTCTCTTGAATTCTTGGAAACGTGCTCAAATGCACGCATGCGCAGACATTTTTCTCTAGCGTCACTTACAAGTTCTCGAAAATGATGCATGAAGGCGAGGCTTCGTGCGAAATCATGCTTGGTGGCGTGAAACGACTGACATTTCTTGGACTTTTTCTGTTGCTTAAAAGTTAATTTTTACGAGTGAACTGTGAACAAGTCAGAGAGAAAAAGCCAGTCGTTTCACGCCACAAAGTGTGATTTCGCACGAAGCCTTGTTTGCTTCGTGCATCATTTTCGAGAACTCGGAAATGGCCTAGTGACCTTGAACGCTACTCTTTTAGAAGAGAAGAAAGGGAGGGAGGGAGGACATCATAATAGATTACACATTTTTCGACATTACTTTTATTCCACTTGACATTCCTTTATCTGTTCCCGTCTGGACTGAGACAGTAAACGTCGTTTTTCAAAATTTAGAACTAAGTTATTTACAATACACCATAACAAATTATTGATCTAAGATTACTATTACTATCCTTAACATTTAGTTACATTTAAAAAGACCTAATCTAATGAAGTTTTACTTCACTTTAACAAAGTTATTGGTTTCGGCTCGCGTCACATCAGAAACGACAGGATATCGATCAGCTGAGTAATATGAAAGACGCTGAAAGGCGAGGCATTTGCCAAGAATTAGTGGTCGTCGACTGATTGTCGGAAAATCTTCGATTTGCTGTCGGAAAACAGTTCAATGAGTGCTAAACTCGTTATTTGCACTTTGTTGAGTGTTCTAAAATACAAAATCTAAGAAGTCGAACTCTATTTTAGAGTTATCGGCTGTAACGTTAATTTCGGCAACTTATGTAATGCAAGATTTTTACGTTTATTGCAACCAAATTCTGTCGAGATAATAATTTTAAAATGTTGTAGCTCTGATGTTCAGTACCTCTCGAAGAGTGAGGGGCCGTTTACATGATACCGGAATGAGTTTCGGTTCCGTTACGAGTTCATCCCATATAATTTTCTATTCCTTTACATGATACCAGAGCAAAATTTCATACCGGTACGAGTCATTCCGGAATGAGTTCATCCCGGTTTTGATTCCCGAACAAAACGCTCATTCTGGTACGACTTTCTATACCAGTATCATGTAAACGTGGTACGAACACTCATTCTGTAATGAAATCGCTCTCTGGGGAGACTGCAACGAGTGAAGCATGGGTATCAGACACACCGTGGGATCGGAGCTGGAATCGTTCTGGCAATTTTTATCATGTAAACGCGGTATGAAATTCATTCTCGTATCGTAACGAAACTCATGCCGGCATGTAAACGGCTCCTGAGAATTTCCATTGCTCTTGACTTCACTGGCATTGAAAGAGACAAACTAAAAAGAAACTCTTTCGTTAACATCGAGAAAAACGTTGGGCAATATTATGAACGAATATGCATACATATTAAATATCTTATGCAGAAAAATAAATACCTTAGTTATCTGAGAATTTGATGTTTTATCTAAAAATTACGATTCTATTCATAAAGGCTCGTATAGAAGGGACAGCATTGTGGGCTCTTTCTCGAGGCAAAAAGAAACCAAACTACAGACCCTGCGGAATTTGCTCGGAAGTCGGTAACCTCAAATGAGATTGCATGATAGAGTACTAAAGCGTGATGTCGTTAGTTCAGTCTTGAAAAACAACATAAAATGTGTACCATTCTGCTAAGCTGTCGTGAAAATTTGATTGCGATAGAAGCATTAGATACAGAGATTTCTAAGTTTAAAGTTCAGTTTTCCTACATACAAAGACTAATTTTTGGTTCGGCTCGAAGTGAGTCAAACATTCATCGAGCCATATCTCAGCTGTTATATATATACACTCAAGTGACTCCAAATTTTCTGTCAGCCTTCAAATTCACAAGTATTTTTATCATAAGCAGCAATAAGAAATACTAGATTCTTTGGAAGGGGGGGGGGGGAATGTTTTTTTGACATCATCACTTTAGTACTCTATGTGAATTAAGGATTCTGGGTGGTAGGGTTATAAGGCCAGGGGGACTAGGACTCGCTGGGGCGGGGTTGAAAGACTACTACTGTGAGAAACATTAAATTGTTGCGCACAACACTGCCCTTGTCCCACCTTTAACTTTTTATCGAAATCAATAAAAAAACGTTTTGGTGGCGTAGTTCTTTCGTTTTAGGTGTAACTGTGAAGGCAAGTAAATTAGAAGTAGGCTACCAGTTTAGCTACAAGAGAAGAGTTAAGGCTCGGACACACGATGCGACGTTGCCTGCAACGGGGAAATCGCAGCGTGTTCACCCATGAAACTGTTGCGCGCGACGTCGCAGAAGTTACCCTGGGTTCCAGAGGCTGTTTACTCTCGCTCCGGCCACTGTACTTCGGACGTGGTTTCTCCTCGCGCCATCACGTCCGAAGTACAGTCGCCGGAGCGAGAGTAAACAACCCCTGGAACCCAGGGCACGCAGAAGTAAAAAAGAGTTCTACTTTTGCGACGTCGCCGGCGACAAATCTTATGCGATGTAGCAAGGAAAGTCGCTACGTGTGACATCTCTCTTGCAAGCAACGTCGCAGGTAACGTCGCATCGGGTGTCTGAGCCTTTAGTTTAAGTCTGTGTTTCCGGTAGTGCAAAATATTTGTAATCATTATACATTTTACTCATTATCTCGCCAATGATTGGCTAACAACATGCAGCCAATCCTCGATGTTCTGTGAACTTGATATGATAAATGTACTGTCTCCAGGAAAATTATGCAGACAGTAGATTTATCATGTCGAGGTCAAAGTCCAAAATTTAGTCGCGCGATTCCTAGAAGTAAGAGCTAAACAATTTCCTAAACTTTTTAAAATGTATAATAAAACAATTATTGAATTCGGATTTCGCATCATGATGTAATTGTCAAGACCTTGAGTCTGCGTTGTCCGCCTCAGGCTTCGGCATATACCACAGACTCGAGGTCTTGATAATTTACGACATCATGCGAAAAACGAATTCAATGATCGGTTGTCCAGGTAATCGAAAATTCTATTATTCAAAATCAACAGCATGTTCAGCCGCACCTACATGAACAAGTTTCCTTGACAGGTTTATTATTATGCACCAGTCAATTGAAACCCCCACCCCCCGGGACAGGGCGTGGAATTTAACATCCACGTAGTGTTAAATTTAGCACTTTCCCCTGGAGAAAGATTTGTTGTTGCTATTAAAATTGTTACGCGAAGTACGCGTTAAATTTCCCATAAACCCGTGCATTCAAGCTGTTAAATGCGCGTTAAATCTCCGGTCTTGCAGCATTAATAGGCCATTTGCATAATGGCGTAATAAACTACCAAGACCAGAATGCTTTGAGTGGCTTCTATTGTCAAGCAAATTTTACCAATTGTCTCTCTATTCCCAGAAAAATAGAAAAAACTGAATAACAAAGCATTCTGGCCTTGGTAGTAAAATGAAGCCTATTCCCCGCCCTGTCACGGGGATCGGGAGTCGGGGGTTTCAATTGACTAGTGCATTATGCTCGTTTAGACGACAAATTTGACAAGTCGCCTTATTCATAAACTAGCATACCAGCCTTTCAACAAGAAAACTTGTCAAGGAAAACTTGTTCGCGCATGTGGATATGACTTTAATGGAGAGTTGCTATCAAAAACAAACACTTGACGCAACCTCTAAAAAGATTCAAGTCAATCAATCATCTATGGCTCTTAATAAGACTAAAAGAACAAAGGAATCTTTGAAAAACGAAATTTATAAAAAGGAAGTAGACGATTTGGAGATTTTGATGCGAGAGGACACATTTAATAGATTACTCTAAAGAAAGTACAACAGGAAAAGAGAAAAATATCCCTGTTTTTTATGACAATTCGGTGAAGTTCTTCTTTCGCTGGGATTTTCATGGAAGTATTATTTTCAAAATAATTCTAAAAATAGTCTGTTAGCACAATTCTGTCACTTCTTTCCGTCATCCAATGTTTTCCACAATCCTTGCTTAGAAAGTCTGTGAGTTGTGTTGTAAACTATCTTATGATAGGGCTCCTAGCAATTGATGGGAAATGATTTCTTTTAGATTCGTAGTACCTTGATTATTTACATAAGATTTTAACTTACGACACGAATTATACCGGCCAACTAGTATGCTAAGTTGGTTGAGCAGTGGACTGTTGTGTGGGAGGTAGTGGGTTCAAGCCCTGCACGGACTAACACTCATGCCTTTTTAACAACATCTATAAATGGTTAGACTTTCAAGTTGTTTGGATGATCACGTTAGACCTAATGGCGGTCCCGTCTCTTTCGACTTAAGAGACGTTGAAAGAGAGCTACAGGTTCGTCATACTGTTATGTGCTACCCTCTATAAATAAGGTTGATATATCTATTTTAATTACTTCATGTAAAATGACCCTACGACTTGCTTACGACTGTGGTACACGACAAAAAATGTCGAAGGATTTTAAAACGTTTTCTGAGCGCCTTACGACAACCGTTGGCGAGAGAATGAAATATAACGAATCACTCTGTAACAATTTCCTGTTGGAAAAGCAGAGAGCGGATGCGCATTAGCTTCCAAATCGGCGGACGAAGTAAAACAACAACTGTGAAGCCCTCTCGTCGAACTAGTGCCAAAAAAGGAAAATTTAAATGGCGTGAAAATTCAGCGAGACAGAAATAAGATTTCTGGGATTTCTGGAATAATTTTTGGAACGATGAAAACGTTTCGTACAACTTTTTCCCGGAAGACTTGTTTAAAAAAGACTAAAGAGCAGAGTCGTAGCCATTTAGATTGTGCGCGTATAAATGTACGTAAGGCCCAGGTTCAGACGGCGAACTTTTGCCGTGCCGAATTCAATGTAAGTGAGATGATAATGAGTAGAAACAGAAGATTAGACTGATTTGCCTTAAATTCGACGCGGCAAAAGATTGGCGTCTGAACTGGGCCTTAGCAGATAGCATGCAACTGTTGTAAGCCAAAATCGTACCGTGTAAATCGGTCTAAAATATTCATAGTTGATTCTACAAATAGCTTATACTAGGTTGCAACTTGCGATCACTTGATTGCGAAGGAGGGAAGAATCGATTGTTACTTTGTCTACCGTTCCCGGCTCCATCTTGCTGGTCCCGTTGCTGCCTGGCAGCGCTTCGTAGCTGTTCGGCGTGTGACTGCCAATGCGCGTCGTCGCTCTCGTGTGTCAAATACCGGAAGCCGAAAACGCGTTCCAGGCTGCGAAGATCAAGCCATGTCTGGTAATTCTATTCATGTAAACAATATATGTATCAAAATGATATAATGGCAAGGAAGAGGAGTGGAAGAACACGAGGAAGAGGGAATCCTCAAATTATTTCCTTTGCGCTAAGAGAGGATACTTCATTTTTATCCATCTCATCCAAGATCTTTCCTCGCGCCATGCAGACTCTCTCTCTTGTATGAGAGAAATGATTCGCAAGATCCCGCTATCATTTCTAGTTACACACATTAACATCGCATCTTCGAATGCAATGTCGCTGAGGTAAAAAAAAAAATGTTCAAGGAATGACGCTTATTTAAGCAGGAAAATATTTAACCCAAAAAGATCCCTTTTTATTTGGGCGTAATTAGTGTTTTCCCAGTTTCAGATCACGCGTTATTCTCTTAAGTATCATTACTTTGTTTATCAACGAGCGTGAGGGGAGATCAGCAAAAAGACGACGACAGACAGTAAGGGGGGATCACAAAAATTTGTCAGTAAATTTGTTCAAAAATGAGCGGGGAACACTTAAGTCCCATATTACTTCAGGGGGAATCTGATAATTTTTATGTCACATCAAACATCCTCCGACCCCCCCCCCCCCCCCCCCCCCCCCCCCCCAATAGGGGTGGGGGGTACCGTCCCCTCTCGCCCCCGGGGGGGGGGGGGGCGTCGTACGTCGTTATCTTTTCATTGTCT
>JAADYU020107332.1:0-12462 GCA_011763375.2 Heteractis magnifica | reverse complement strand
GTTTGCAATTTTCTCAACTTTTTAAAGTTGAAAAATCATATGCTAATGAGCAAAATATTGTAAACAAAGATCAGTCTTGAGCAGATTTCATATGACTATGAAAAAGTCACAGCACGGTCAGTGCCGTAAGTATGCCTTGCCGTGACCGTGATGTTTTCTAGAATTTTGAAGTTCCTTGCCGTGCCTTGACTGTGTCTGCACCGTGTTCATGCCACGACTTTTTCACAGTCATATGAAATCTGCTCTATTGACTAACTAGAAAATTCACTCATGACTGAAACACACAAAGAAACACAAAGATTGCTAGAGGCATGTTGCTTTTATTCTCACCATTCTGCCTGAATAATATCAGCTATGTATTTATTACAAAATAAAGGCAATTACATAATACTTTTTTGATTTGTTTGTGGTCACGTGGTGTGTACTTAAACTAGAAATAATGGAAAGTTATAGTGCTTAGAAGGGAGGTTATTCTGGGTGAAAGACCCTTGGAAATAAATTCGGAAAAATTAATTTCCAACCTCACTGGGATTCGAACCCACGACCTTCGGATTTGTACTACTGACACTCTACCAGCTGAGCTACAGGTCAGACTGGGAGCAGGCCGGTGTGAAATAGATGTTGGGTCATGGTAATTGAAATGCAATGATATGAATATGTGAACCACATGGCACTATGAAAATACATGAACTAGAAATAATGGAAAGTTATAGTGCTTAGAAAGGAGGTTATTCTGGTGTGTACTTATCTGCTTTCTGATTAGTTGATTGCTCTCTGGAAATAAATCTATGGTATTCCTGTTGTTGTTGTTGTTGCCATTGTGTAACTTGCATTTCTTCTTAGTTTTTTTCTGGTTACCATTAAAAAATCATTACAAGTGTTCTTATTATTTGTACACTGTGTGTCTGTAAAACCTTAGGGGAAAAAAAAAGAAAAGTTTTTTGGAGGGAGGTTAGGGGGTAGGACAGGCAAAAAAAACCACTGTACTAGAGTAGGCATTTCACTCACATGTTCCATTATTGTTATGGCTTTCTTTTGTAGAATGAAGTTGCTGCAGCAATGGCAGAAGCTTGTAAGTTGATGAGTATTATACTATGGAACCCACTGAACCATAATGTCAGAAAAATTCATGATGGTGCTACCCACAAATGTCTGCAACTCCACCCACAAACACAAAGGAATGTGTTACTAGTTAGGCGGGAAGCAGAAAATATGAGTTCAAAATGGAATCCAAATTGAATATAACGGCGGAAAGGATAAAGAAAAAGTGTGAGGAAATTATTCTTAGACAAGTCTTCTATGTTGTGTAAAAAATCAAAGAGAAGTGCCACTTTTTCCCATCAACAGTTAAATATTTAGACTGTATTTAGTAACACACTCCTTTGTGTTTGTGGGCGGAGTTGCAGACATTTGTGGGCAGCACCATCATATGGATTTTCCTGATGATACCATGGTTTGGTGAGCACCATAGTATTTTCCTTTGGGATTTTGCTAGAGAGATCCTGGGGCCATATATAACCTTTTTGTGTTCAGTGAAGTCAGTGAAAATTGGAATTTGGTCAGTAAAAGTCAGGGAAAATTCAGGAAATTTTATTTTTAATTGTAAACAAAGTGGGATTCCCTTTATTTCACAGCTCCCTTTCTTTGCTTTACACAGAAGTAATCGCTCTGTCAGATACATTTTTGAATAATTATATTATTTCCTTGATGCAGGATGTTGATACCATTGTCATTTAGGCCTAATAATCTTTTACATTGTATGTCATTCCAGTGATCATTTTACTTCTTTCTTTTCTGGTATTGCATGGTCACTTTACTACCTTCAACTAAGAGTTTCTATTTTGTCAATAGCATTTCCAATCTTTGCATGGAAAGGAGAATCAGAAGAAGACTTTTGGTGGTGCATTGAAAAATGCATTACAGCACCAGGTTTCCAGCCCAACATGGTCTTAGATGATGGTGGTGATGCCACACATCTCATGTACAAGAAGTTTAATGGGACTTTCAACACACTTAAAGGAATTGTAGAAGAAAGTGTTACTGGAGTGCATAGGTAAAATATAGCATTCCTACATGTATTGAGATGTATTGAGGTCAAACTTAAGATTTGATAATGGAGCAATCTAGGATGGCTACCAGAAATTCATTTCTAGAATTCAGCATGTGCTTAAACTTGGGTCATTCAACCAGTTTCTTCACCAGGATGTCTTGGTTATTTGGAAAGCCAGTTGAATGACACAACACACAGTATTTTACTTCCAGTAGCCACCCTTGATCACCCCATACACAAATTGTAATCTAATGTCTTCTCTGCTACTTAGAAATGCCTGGCATTTCACTTGGCAACTTGAGAAATAACCCCTTACAATGATCAGAATTATAAATGAGGCCATTTAACCCCCCTCCCCCTTGAAACCAAGTCTTCTGTATAGACCAAACTGTAGTCAAAGACAATGTCAAGTTTATTGCTCCTTTAATAAGGACCATGTAATTTTATGTGCTGTTGAATTACCAGATGCTGCAGTATGGGGTGAAATGGTATGTGCTGGGGGCGACATGGTATACGTACTTAGGGCGTCATGGTTAGGGGGTGTCATGGTTAGGGGGTGTCATGACCAGTCACCAATTTTATCTATTTAACAACAGGGTGTGAAAACTGTTTGGTGATTTTTTTAGGTTGTATCAGTTATCCAAACAGAACAAGTTAACAGTACCTGCTATGAATGTGAATGACTCAGTGACCAAGGCAAGTGTTAGCATAATTTTATTATTCTGGTCTGAAATAAGGAGGTTGTCGGACCCATTTCTTGCATCCTATTTCTGGTGTGTCACTGTACTTTCATGAGAACTGAAGTGAAATATGGAAGCCACTTCAGCTACAGCATAGACCCTTTGCAAAAAGCCATAAGCAAGGAATACTGCTTTCCACTCAGCTGCTAAGGTCATGACAGCCAGCATTCGAAACAGCATCCTAAGATTTTTATAAGCAAAATTTGAGTACTCAAGCTTTAATACCAGGCAAGTGATAGCAATTTAAAATTAGGAGGATTTGTACGTGAAACACAGCCAAGGACTGACTAGCCTTGTTTTTGTGTTATTGGTACCTTTTGAATGCTTGTAACTCTTCAAAGATTTATCATTATGCTTTGAAACAGTACACAATTACTAATTCACTGGTGGTCTTTCATGCGAAGACAAAATATTTTCTCAATTCATTAAGCTTTGGTTTATGCAAATTAGAGGTAGCCATTATTGCATGAGGTCTATACCATGTGATTTTCCTTAATTACAAAATTATTGATTTTGAAAACATTAAATTTAATGGCCATCCATTACAGTTAAGCACAGGAATTAAATACTTGTACTGGTCATTAAATAATTTATTGTTTTTTATATTACAGACTAAATTTGATAATTTGTACTGCTGTAGAGAATCTATTTTAGATAGGTAAGTGGTAATATTTTATTAAAAAGGAAGGCTACATATGTAGTTCCACTTTTAGGAAGACATAAATCAGTCTTGGTGATCAGCATTGTTATCTCTGTTGTAACAAACTTTAATTATTAATCTATCCTCTTGTTAAGACTCAAATAAAAGGTCCATTAACTCTTCCCACCTCCTCCCCCCTCAATTCCAAAAATTCGATAACCTAGCCCCCCCCAAAATACCTTAACAAATGAAAGTTCCCTAAGATGGCACTTTATTTTTCAGCTTAAAGCGAACCACTGATGTGATGTTTGGTGGTAAGCAAGTGCTAGTCTGTGGATATGGAGAGGTATGTCCTGTTCTGTGACAATGCATTACACTGTGTTTTGGGCAGATTTTTTTGTGCTGAATAACTAATGAAAAGAAAAGGTGTAATTTAATATGATATTTGAAGTAAAAAAAACAGCATTACAATCAATCTATTGTTTTTATACACCCTTTGTATTAATGATAATTCTACTTGTAACAGGTCGGCAAAGGATGTTGCTTTGCATTGAAGGGTCTTGGTGCTATTGTCTATATAACAGAAATTGACCCCATTTGTGCTCTTCAAGCTTGGTAAGTATCTGGAGTGCTTATTTAAAATGTTTAGATTTTGTGTGAAAAAAGATCAGGCATGTATTTTGGATAACTTGTCAAAATAAAGAGATGATACCCAAATACTTTTACTAATAAGAACAACGATGGTGGTGGTTTTGGTAGTGGCACTAGTAACTGCAGTACAAATTCTTATTCATCTATCTGGCCATCAGTTCATGCATTCATTCATTCAGTCATCCATCCACCCATCCACCCACCCATCCATCCATCCATTGATTCATTCATTCATTCATTTGTGCATGCATGCATTCATTCATTCATTTACTAATTTACTATTCTACTCTTATTCTTAACAGCATGGATGGGTTTAGGGTTGTCAAAATTGAAGAAGTGGTCAAGCATATTGATATTTTAATTACTTGCACAGGTATGTGATTAACATTTACACAGTGGGCTTGAAAATGCCATTTTGAATACTGTTTATTTGATGTCAACCTGCTGGGATGTGGATTTATATTATTTGGTACCTAATTTCAGGAAATAAACATGTTGTGACAAGAGAACACCTGGACAGGTTAAAGAACGGCTGTATAGTTTGCAATATGGGCCATTCTAACACAGAAATTGATGTGGTAAGGAAAAAATGTTATGCTAGTAATGTTTTTAGAAACATCCCAACCACTCTGCTAGTTATATACAGTCAGTGTCATTAACATTGTCCACCGAAAAAGGCCATTTAGACTACAAGAAATGTCACGTGATACCTAAAACATCTCGCTCTAAATGCTTTTAAAGGAAATCATTGAGTACATAGAGTTTATATTTATTATTCCCTGTTAATGGTAAATAATACTACAATTTAAATTTGAATTTTTATCCCTTTAAATGTATAAACAAACGAATCATGTGACATTTCTTGTAGTCTAAATGTCTTTTTTTGGTGGACAATGTTAATGACATTGACTGTATGTATCTTAACGATGGACTGTTAAAATAGTGTTGTACACTTCAAGCTACACGCCTGTTACCTATCTGCTTCACACCTCATGGCATATCAGACCTTGTAAACAGACTGTCAATGTGAAAATTAGAGTGCAAATAATATAACTGTGAAACAGTACTAATTAGTGCTAAATAATGCTAATTAAACAATAGAAAACAAAGGATTTAGTGCTAATTAGTACTATTTAGTTAGCTAGCTATTTCATGGTTATAATAGTTGCACTCTAGAATTATTGAGGAAATTCTTTTTTTATTAGTTTTAAAAATCACTATAAACAAGGTATTATCTTCTGATTCTATACTTAAAATATTCTTGTTTGAAGTTGGACATGTGCTAGTAAAAGAAAATATGCCCTCTTTACTATTGTCAGATGTTATATTTATTAATAATAGATTAATAATGTGGGGATTTATTAATTTCAGGCCAGTCTTAGAACATCGGATCTAACTTGGGAAAAAGTGAGAACGCAAGTGGACCACATTATATGGCCTGATGGTAAAAGAATAGTACTTCTAGCTGAGGTACTGTATGGTTATACAATAATTCTTCCTCCCTACAGAGTCAGTTTGGCTTTACTCTTTTCCAATCTCAGACCCTTTGTGTCCAGCATCATTCCCTTGAGTATCATTTCTTTGTTTATTGGTAATGCTTGAGAAGATACATTAATATGGATGTAACTTAATGCAAAAAGCATTTCTTTGTTTATTGGTAATGCTTGAGAAGATACATTAATATGGATGTAACTTAATGCAAAAAGTTTGAATTGCGAAAACATGCCCAAACTCACTAATCTATTTCATTTTTTAAACCAAAAAACTCTTGAAATTGCCGTTTTTCTTATTTAAAATGATGAATTAATGATTAGTTTGGTCAATAGAAGCCGAAGCACCAGATATATAGAGATTTTTGCAGGGCTTTTTAAAGTTTGTTTGCCTTATTGAAAATGGAAGTCTTCATTAATTGTCTTAGGACTGTTATCAAGTGGTTGTTACTGTTATTTTGTAGGGTCGACTTGTCAACTTGAGTTGCTCAAGTGTTCCATCTTTTGTAGTATCAATAACAGCCACTACACAGGTATGTTTAAGCATTGACTTCATAGTCGTCAGCAGAATCACCCAGGTCATCATCCACATTCTTACCATTTATTCATTTGCTTGTTTGTTCATTCATTCATTCGTTCATTTATTCATTTTCTACTCCAATCATTGTTAGCAAGAAGCTGTTTATCGCTCTTATTTCATCCAAACTTTCAGGTCTTTGTTACTGCCATTTTTAATTATGCCTGTCACTAAACGTTATGACTTTCATCTAAGCATTGTGGTCATAGTATGTATCATTAAGAATGAATTATCTGTTGGTAGGCTATAGCCCTCATTGAGTTATACAAGGCTCCACCTGGTAGATATAAACATGATGTTTACCTCTTGCCAAAGAAAATGGGTAAGTCCACCATAGTTAAATCTTGTCTGCTTTGACCTCCCTCCCCCAACTTCAATCCCTCGCTTTCTCACCTGATGCCATTTATAAGTCATGTTCATTTTCTGTCTTTGACAATTTCCCTCTGATGTTCCTGTTATCTTACCAAGTCCATGCCATCTACTTCAATTCTGTTGGCTCTCCACATGTTAAAGTACATTGTGATACACAGATTTAAAACCATTTGACACCTAGTTAATTGGCATTGTCCCCCAAAAAAGAAAAGATTTGAACAGTCAGGCTTTTTAAGAAATTATTCCATCCACACTACACACTCACGTATAAAAAATGCAAGAGAGAAAAAAAAAAAAAAAACACCACAATGCACAACAAGGTCATCAACTTGGGCCCATAAAATTTAATACTAATAATAATTGCATTCCCATTCATGAATACTTCATAGATGAATATGTTGCAATGCTCCATCTGCCAACTTTTGATGCACATTTGACTGAGCTGAGTGATGACCAAGCCAAATACCTGGGTGTTAATAAGACTGGTCCTTTCAAGCCAAATTATTACAGGTTTGTTCAAAAATGTATAGCTAATTCACTTAACATTTCCGCTGGAAAAAGCCTAAAGCTTTGAGAGCAGAATCATGAAATTTTTTTCACCGTGACATTGTTACAATAAGAAACTCACTGTATGCTTGCAAGTTCTACAACTTGGACATATATTCCTTAATTCTTAGATAGTCTACAGCAAAGTTTGTTGATAAACAAAAGATAAATGAAAGCTTTTAGGCTTTTTTCCAGCAACAACCTTAATTGAATTAGCTATACATGTATGTGGACATGGTGTCACTTCCAGGTGATCTGGCAAAAAACGATCAGCCAATCAGATTGCGAATTGTGGGATCAAAAAAAGAATCAATCCCATGCATTCTTTGTGGGCGTGAATTCATGGTTTGAGTAAAAAATTAAAATGCTATGTGCAGGAAAGAAATTATTTAATTTGGTATTTGAAGCATAAAAATATTTCTACTTTACGGACTATGTTAATTAAATGATACTAGACATTTAGTTGCCCTTACTGGATTATTGCTCGTGGCTTGAGGCTAAGGAATTATGAGCACTTAAATGCCAAAACATAACCCAAAACACAAATACACAAAAAATGGATTTATTAGTAATCAAGGCATGAATCGAACACATACAAAAATACAATGAATACAAATATATAAACAAAACCAACATCAATGTCTTTGAAACCTTACAAGTGATGCAAGGGTTCCTTTCACTGACAGTTTTAGCGTAAAAACAAGCTGAGCTTGCTCTGAGACCGTTTTAGACATTTTGTGTCGAAATGTCGAGATATAATTCACTCCATCAGCTGTACATCAGTCTTAACTTTGTAAATTCTCAGTGCATTAGTTGAGTACATCGTTTTCTATACGAAAAGAGTTTTTAACCAGAAACTTCACGACTTTCTCGCCACAGTTTCAACATGGCCGGCACAAAAATATTATAAACTAAGTGTCCGATGTTTATAGTTGGGATTGATTCTTTTTTTGTTCCCAGAAATCATACTTTGTGTGCCTAGTCAGATCACCTGGTTAGTGTTGTGAGAGCATACTAAACTTTCCATCCATCAGTATATTGGTCGAACACAAAGCATGCAATTGAGGCTGCACTTAGTAAAAGTTTGAGTAATTCATAGAGATTACATTGCAGACTTGACTGGATACTTTAAGCTATAACATAGCCATGATATAATGTGAGCTGCAATTGGTTAATTTGTGTACGCAACTGTGCATCCATTTCATGATGGACTGCACACCCAGCATGATCAAGAAGCGCATGCACCCATGTACTGAGAATTTCATTAATATCTTTTCAAATATATATGCTATTTTTGGCTCTGGCTATGTTATAAAGGAATTAATGGTTTATGCTTATATTGTGCATCCATCATGAAACTATTGCACTTGGGATGTTAAACTTGTGTGACTTGATCTTACACTTGTTTCCTGCTTAAGCAACCCATGTGTACATCCATTTCAGGATAGATGCACACTAAGCATGAACCATTTTAATTTATTTTACATGCACTGATTGGTAAAATACCAGTGATGTTCCATATAACTTGACACCCTTGATCTACTTTTACTAAACCACTTTTTGGGTGCTCTCTGCTCCACCTTCAGCTTGGAGAATTTGTGCTGTTGAAGCAGTTAAGAAATATGATTAAAAAGTTCCTTAATTGTCATTTTTATTTTTTCACAGATACTAGACTGTTGTCTGTGGCAGTACCTTAGTAATGCAAGAAGTGCTGTGAATTTAAAGTTGTTGTAGAGCTATAATTATATTTATCATTAAGTGCCTTTTTTCATTGCATCTATAGACTGAATAAAATTGTATTTCTTTTATTCAAATATTTAACAAAAACTTTTTCAAAAACACTATCTGAATTCTGAAAAAATGATGATCATAATAACATAGATTAATTGTTTATACAAGAAAAAATTCTAACAGTGAAAAAGCTCACACATTTGATTAATTATACCTGTGCAAATGTTTCTTATACTGAACTTGATGAAGATATTTAAATTTTCAGACATTATTAGCATGCACTAAGCGCTACCATAGTTAATGTTTTTATTAGTTTTTCCACCTGGTTTGGACATGTGTCCTTTTCCTTTCGCAAAATCATGTTTTGAAAGGCCAGCTAGTTCTATTTTTCTCTCTGAATTTTGGCTGGACATTAAACCTTGCACTAGTTAGGCATTATGACATAGATGCAATGTAAAAAAAAAAATCCTGTTGAATTCGCTTTAGCTTGCTCAATATTGTCACGTCATTTCATTTTCCACTAGGAATGGTATGAAATATTCTATGGAATTCCAAAACAAAAAAGGAAAAAAAAGGATGAAAAAAAGATTGTGAGTGTAATGTTGACAGAAGCAAATAAATTTTAGAAAAAAAGAATTATTAGTTGGGCCAGGAAAAACCCTGATGATGTAGCAATGAATGGGGTAAATGCCCATCCATTTAACTATAAAAAAGAGTACACTCAAAGTGGCTGCCCATGAAGTTGCTGATAATTGACATCTCCCTCATCAGGCTGTGCTCATGGACAAATTGAAGTTTTTAAATTGTTGTTTTCAAAATTGCTATTTCTTTTGGTTTCCTCTTGCTGGGAAGCCAAATTCTCATTCATATTGCAAAGTGTTTATTGCAAATTAAATTATAAATGCTCAAAATAGGAAAGGCCAGTTATTTTTTTAAGTGTTATCATTACTGTAATAACTTGCTTTTTTTGAATCAATCAATCAGTCACTCTAACTGTTAAAGTAGTTTGAGTACATCAAATTTTTTATGAATCTTTATTGAAAAAAACTGTTGTAAGAGAAAACTGTATTGTAGTTCCAGAAAATATCCATGCTTCTACCTTGGAATAAGATTAAAATTTCCAACAGATGGGAATTTTGAGAAGAGGATATTGCTGTATATTTTTGTTAATAAGATCACCAGTGATCCATCAACAGTCTTCTTCCATAGTTGAAGTTTTGGTTGAAGTATTTTCTGGAATTCAACTTTATTCTGAAGATCATTAACTTACTTTACTACCAATCAAACATTCTTATTTAAAGTTGCATAAAAGTTTCCAAACTTGGTTGACTGTAAAAAATAGTCATGTGACAAAATTTTAAGCTTTTATATCATTAGGTTTAACTACAAAATTAATTTATCTCTACAGTACATATCAAAAAAAAGTTGTTTTCAAACTTTGTCATCCTGCTAAGCACTGCATCAGACTAACATGAATTGGTTACAGTTAAAGAAAGAAGGAAATAGGATGCAGTACTAAGGCTTAAAGAGTAAAAACTCTGCTATGATTGGCATCTTTTCCAGCTACATTGCCACTGCACCATTGGCAATAATGCAGGCTAATAGGCCTTTTGCACTATCAGGTCATGTGACCACAACCCCCAAATCAAGCACCAGTGTCAAAATGAACTCCAGAAAGGGAGAGAGCATCTTGATTTTAGTAAGAAGGTGAAGTTTCAGCTCAGTATCATTATTTGACACAGGAGAAATGGCAGGAGATATAAAATCAAATGTTGGCTGTGCAGTACATTTTCCCATACAAATCTTAAATATATTTTCATGCCATTTCGCCTGTGTCAACAGTTATGAGCTGAAACTTCACCTGCTTACTAATATCAAGATGCTCTTTCCATTTCTGGAGTTTCTTTTTGACACTGGTGCTTGATACAAGAATGGATCTGGTCACATGACCTGTTAGTGCAAAAGGCCTTTTTTTCTTAGGAACTGATCATAAATGAATAACAGTTTTTACAGTGAGATGAAAGAGATGGAAAATTGTATCAAATCATGAAACACTTTTTAACTCTGACTCAAAGTCGTGCTCAAACTGGTCCCTCAAAAATGTTCATTATTTTCCATCATTTTTGGAATCTAATCCATAATCAGTCCCTAATGCACTTTTTTGTCTCAGTTAGAACTGAAAAAAGGTAATTTGCTCAAAAAAATGTTTTCACTTGTTGAGACTTACTTTTATGTGCATCACACGTCACTAAAATATATATTTAATTGGAGGCTTCATTTCACAGTTCTCTTCAAATCTTAATTATCTTCACAGTTGTAACACTTTTTGTTGACATAATGATGTCTGGTATTCAAACATTTTGCTTGAAATAATTAATGGCCACCCAAAAAGACTAGCTCAAGAATGATACATGACAGTTAGAAAAAAATTACATAAACTTAAGGTTAATGCTGTTGCTGTGTGCTGCAAACTTTTGATAATTTCCAATTGTTTTTTTTTGTGTTTGTGCAATCCCATGCTCCAGATTTGTTGGTACAGCGATACTTCATGTGATGTAAGCCTTTGTCATTCTTGTGCCAACCAGAAATCGATTGGCTGGTGAAACAAAGCAACTTATAATAAAGAGCTTTTGTTAAAAGGGTTGGCATATTAACATCACAATGGTTTTGCCAGTAAACATAAAGTACCGCTTTTTTGGCTTTATTAATCAATTTTACAATGCTTTAAGTCACAAGACAAGCCAAAGATCCATGCCTGGGAGTTGTTGAGGTGGCAAACATGAACACAGCTTTAGTGTATTAATAATTCATGTTTTGATGATATTTGTTATGTGGTGCTGGCAACCAATGTATTAATTCAAAATGTCAAATAAAAAGCCATTGTTTGTATAATTGTCAGCTTTTGTTGTGGCATTATGTTTAATAGTGGGTTGGCACGATCACCTGATGGCAGCCATGTTGGATGGTAGAAACAAATTCAATCGCTGAGTGGAAAGAAATTCTAAGTTCTGCCTTCCAACATGGCTGCCATCACTTGGTTACATAAAATGATTGCTTGCTTTGGACTGCATTTTGGGTTTTTTGGTTGTACATTTGATGCAAAGAAACTTAAACATTGCACACTGGAAGTTATCTGGGTAGCGGAAGTGATTTATTTCCAAGTATCTGCCTTTGGGTGGGCAATATGGCTACCAGAATAGTTTCCAAATGAGCACAAAAGACAATCAGGGGTGGCTAGCTGAGCAATTCTGAAAGCAGGGGGGCTAGCTTATTAAATCCTTTCTGCTTGATGGTAGAGCATGTCATTCTCATAAAAAGTGGGGGGCTGAAGCCCCCAAGTCTTCACCACCCCTGAGAATAGGTTCCTCTTCCCCCCCCCCCCATTATAAAGCCCCATGACAGTCTGTGCACAGACTATACAGCCAAATGATGCACTCACTACTGACTAAGCCCAAAATGGTGAGGGGTCCACACTAATAGACCTCTTAAGCTTTGTATGCAAATTGTCCATTTCAGACCACGTGATATTATCTTGGGAATTGTTCTTTTATGAACGTTAAAATATTAACATAGGAAAGAATCAACTGCCAAGAGTGATATCGTGCTCTGAAATGGGTAAATAAACAACAAAGCTAGAGATCTATTGCTTTAGTACAAATAATTAG
>JAADYU020107221.1:0-12462 GCA_011763375.2 Heteractis magnifica | reverse complement strand
GTGTATGTGGAAATTACAGAACAAAGTGATTCGTGGACAAGAATAAAATGAGAGTGTATTGCTTCTTTGTGCACATTTTATAGCCAGTTCGGCATTTGTTTTGTTACTTATTTCTTCCTAGTGGGTTTAACTACTCTGGAATCTGCAAAATGAACTCATAAGTACGAGTTATGCAATTTCCAAACTGACATACTCGGTAAGTAATGGACAGGAACTCCATTTTGACACAATATTAATGAAATAGTCTTGCATTAGCTTCGAAAGCACATGGTCAGGATGAAACAACAACAAAAAATGGAAACCGAAACCGATCTTGTATATTGTGTTACAATATGGACATGGAAAAATACAAGAAAACAGGAAAAATCGATGTGGAATAATTTTAATTTGCAGCAATCCCAAGTACCGGTGAGTAGCAAGATTCAAATGATTATCCTTCCAAAATTGTCAGTAATCTGTTTTGTAAGTGAACACATTTGTGCGTGACATGGAAGTTTATTCAGTGCAAAAAAGATCATTTCCATAACGAAAGGTCATGTCATTTCCTTTGCTGAAAAAAAATCCCTTGGATTCAAGCATTTGGGAATTATGGTAGGTCAAGGTTAAGAAAAAAGAAGTATGTATTTAATGTTGAAATATTATACCTTATTGTATTTTGATTGTTTTGTATTGTAGTTATTTACTTCAAGATTGTTTTGAACAAATATAATTAGTTCTGCGAATAATTATGATTTCAGTTGAGAAAATAATTAGTCCAGAGGTTCACACATGGTTGAAACAATATGGCATTAGTAATGACAAGTGTAGTGGTCATTCAGGCTTGCTTGCTCC
The DNA here is from genome assembly GCA_011763375.2 of Heteractis magnifica. NCBI lineage: Eukaryota > Metazoa > Cnidaria > Anthozoa > Actiniaria > Stichodactylidae > Heteractis > Heteractis magnifica. Next base: position 11,631 of record JAADYU020107221.1, on the reverse strand, counting down.
ACAACTCCTTGTCGAAGTACTGAGCATGTCTATGTGATCTCCTTGTTTTCAAGTTAATCCAGTGTAAGTATGTCAATATCAAGCGTATGTCATACTAAACAGAATGAAAACAAGCGCTCAATGGTCAAAATTGCGGAAAATATGCAAATCACGTGGGTGATTTCAAATTCCCCTCCAGATGAAACGACCACATAGCGATCATAAAGCGAATGCAGTTCGGAACTCACCGAATTATTTCCGAATCGAAGAAACACGTGCAAATTATTGCCTTATGCGCACTGTAAATAGAGCCCCACAACACTGAAATGCAACTAGCAACACAGATTTCTTTTAGGAATGATTGCGTCAAGGAAGTCATATTCTACCATGCAGTAACTGTGCTCCTTAAATTGTGCATTGGATTTTCAAGCAAAATTGGTTTATAATTGCAATGACAACTATTGGTACTTAAAATTATTGTGTAAAACAACACACGCTGTATAAAATACACCACCAAGTCCTTCAATTGACCTTGAATTCAATTCTAAATATGGTTAAGTTATTTCACTTTCACACAAAATAAATAAACACTCTTTGGATTCCCAAAAAAAAGAATTAAAATAAAAAAAAGTAAAGTTAGTTATCCATTTTAATGAACACTCATTAATCAATAATCATTAATATTTGCTAATTAAATAGTTTAAAAAAATTCTGACAAATTCATTGGTGGAGCAAATTTTGAACATTTCACTATCTAATAAAATAGAGAACAATTAGATGAAATTTTTTTAAAATATAAGAGAAATAGTTTAGATAATCTTTTTACATCCAAGGTATTGTGTTCAGCCATTAGCTTTATGCTGATGGCTTACACAATATTTGGTCATTACTTGGACATTTTTATTCCCCAAAAGCTTTAAGAACGGTGTAAGAAGAATCAGATGACATGTTATCAGCTGTTACAGAAATGACATTAGATAATGTCATCCCACAAGCATGAATATTAACACATACAAAAACCCACGTCCTCAATAGCGCATGTACTAGAATCTTAAAATGTTTAATTTATTATTAGATTAATTTGTTTTTGAGATCTGTGAGCTACTTCATTTAAGAAACATTTAAACTATAGGCATTAGAGATGTGTTAAAATCAAAGGATTGGTGGAAAAAAGATTTTTGGGAGACAATTACAGGTAAATATTAAGCATTATGTAGGCTGGCTTTTAAATGCGCAACGCAAGGCCCATAATTGTTGAGCACAAACCCAAATGCGCACTGTAATGCAATGTTTGAGGATGACAAAATATTGATAAACTACTCTCAAACATATCTTGAAACACGTTTTGAGTATCTAAAACCGACAAAATCACCAAAACTCTCTAGTCTGTAAACTACAGCAATGGAATTCAACCAAAGCAGTTTACTTTTTGACTTCTTGAAATAATTTCTCGACAGCCATGTTGCGTGGAAAAAGCTAGTTTACTAACCTGGGATTGTGTGCCACAGGTAAGACAGTAGAACAGACCATCCCTTGACTCAAATGTCTCGCCATCGCATAGTTCACAAACTGGCATTTTGAGAAATTTTCTCTGCCACTCTCAACAAACTTTTCTTCTTCTTATGAACTGAATGAACTGAAAGTGCGCACTGCAATAACCGACAGGCGTCACTACGGCACCGCAATAGACTGGAAACTAGTACTTAATATTTAATCTTTTGATAATAAATTTCCAAATAAAAATTCATTTCCTTTCAAAAAAAATTATATTAATGAAAAAATAATTAAATAGCTACTTAAATATCAATATTTGGTTTTGGTTAACAATTTGAGATATTATTCCAACTCAATGTTTGATTGGTTAAGGATTACGTCACGTGGTTTATTCCCGCCAAATCGAATATTAGAACTCGCGTGTAATGAACATAGTTGTACTTTGAAATTGACCTCAGCAACATTACTGTGCAAGAGACGCTTTGATTATAACAGGTAAGATCTCTCTTCAGTTGCTCTAGATTTTAAATTTTGCGGAGTTTGAGGAATCGTAGATCTAAAGTAAATATAACCTAAAGATCTGGTTGATGTCTGGATTTAAATCTTCCAGCTTGGTCACGTTTCTGAGTTGTTTGTTTGGCGAGTGCCGGGCTCGTAGGCCATCTTGTAGTATGCATACTTAAGTTTATGAGAGTCTGAACCAGGTCCTAGCCTCCCGATGGAAATACCATCGTAGATTTCCCAAAAAAGTTTCCCAAACTTCAGGCTTTAATAAGATATTTTAATTTATTAATTTCATTTTTTCGTATATTTCATTTTTAAACCTCATTCTGCTTCAACTACAGTTCAATTTGGGTGGTCAGAAATCATTTTAAAAGCAACTGTGTGTGACCCAGGCAATTTTCACTGAAGCTTTAAACGTAAAAACGATATTAGCTTGATTCAAGTTGGTATGCATATTCCAATGCATTAGGAATTAGCTTACATGCAAATACACATTGAACACACATAAGCTTGCTATAATGTACCATTGAATGCATTATGTACAGTTCACTAATTATATAGCATACCTCTTATACTTTGGCTCTAAGCCATCAGGAAATGCTTTTCATAAATAGAGGTTTGGACAGGTCAGATTAGAGGGGCTCTAAACCTTGTTTTTATGTAGTTGTTCAGAACGAGAGGTAAAGATAGTATTGTTTTTTCAACGAAACCTGATGACCTTGTGCTTAACTTGTATTTAATGCACAGTCAATCTCAATCCATCATTTAATAATTGGATACTGAATGCACAAACAGAAGAGTTCATAAACTGATTGATAAGAAACTAAACAATTGAAAATTAGTTTCAACGTGCACGTATATTGATTAAATGCAGTATTTAAGCTTTATTAATGATCTTTTACCCACGCTAGGCAAGATCAACTGTGCTTGTTTCTTTGTCCAATTATTGCACAGACACATTGTCTGTTATTTTGGCAGCAATACCACACCTGATATGAAAAATATACCACATACACCATACCTTCATGTCACAACAATATTCTCGTCAATTAAATATAACAAATATTTGGTGTTAAATTTCACATTAATTTATGGTTTTTATATGCTTACTCTTTCCAAATCCCTTATCTCTGGTGACGTATGTTGCTAGATGTAGCTAGATTTGAGAAAGCTTCTTCAACAACTTAATTTGTGTGAGTTTTGGGTGTGATGAATGCGTTCCAGTATCTCATCCATTGTATAAAAGCAACTGACCATTACTTTTTGTATATATATATAGCACTATTTTCGCTAGCAGGCATCAAACTAGGGATAATGAACTTTGATCAATGTTTATTCAATTCCAGGAATTTTTTTAAAGAGATTTAGTTGAGCAAACATAAATCTTATCTTATTGTGCAAAAATAAACTAAATTAATCGAGAACAGGCACCACAAAACTTTCACCTTAAGTATGCCATAATTAGGAGTGTTTGTTTTGAGCTTTGAAGATTCTTCTAGCTTCTAAAGTGGCCCACATTATTCACCAACAAATCTTGTCTTTGTTGCTCTTTTTTTCTAGCTTTTCTTCTTAGACACTGAATACATAAATAATATTGCATCTAAATTGCCTTCTTGTAATCCCCTAAACTTTTGACTGTTGACTATTACACAAATTTTTCTTGAGCTCGTCTGCTTTGATTTTACTTCAGATAAGTCTGTCACACCTATCACTTCTACGGGCATCACCATGTGGATCAAGGTTCGTACGTTTGATGGCAAAGAAGAAAAGCAGATTGGCGACCTCAGTAAACTTACTAAGATTGAGGAATTGAAGGAGAGGACAAGAAAGACCTTTGATGTTTCTGATAACAATGCCATTAGGTTGTTTTTTAGAGGCAAACAGGTAGGGAATTTGAAAAAATAGATTTTGAGGGGGGTTAATATTGTTTTAGCATCCCAGTCTCATAATAAAAATGAAATAATTTCAAGATATAACTTTGGGTTTCCTTCATCATAGCTCGAAAATGGTCACTCCCTGTTTGATTACAAAATTGGGCTTAATGAGAAAGTCCAGTTGATGATCCAACCAGTCATCCAAGAAACCAGTGATTCTAAAGATAACGGTGAAAAGGATGACAATTCTCTTTGTAATGGAAATGATTCAGTGTCGGCAGCAATGGGTGAAGAGATGAAGTATACAGATGCCCCAGGGGACAGCATAGAGTCATCCAATCAGGTAGGCATAAAACTTGGGTAACAGCTGCATGCCTTGTGCAGCATTTAGCATGTTAGGGCTGTAATTTACTCAATGATATTTGCATTGTTTAATAAAATGTTTTCAAGGACACCACTTCTGCTTCTGGTTCAAAATGTGATATAGAAGCCCTTTATAAGGTAAGATGAAATCAGTTTGGCTGCAAGCTTGGATATAGTTAAATTGCTTGTGAATTCATATTTCAATGAAAGTGACTTTGGAAAGGCAATTTAATTTTAAAAAATAGCAAAACAAGGCAACGTTTGGTTGTCATCTTGACAACATCTGTGCTTCACTGCACTTTTAACTATATTTATATCTTGGATATTGCACTGGTTTTTTGTAACAGACCTGAAAATGTTGTCAAGATGACTACAAAATGTCGCCTTGTTTTGCTAGTTTTTGTTATTAAAGTGAATTTATATTTGATGACATCATTGCATGTGCACCTGAAGTAACCAATTGCACACACACACATTTTTGATCTTCCAAGTGAGTAATTGCAAGCAACCAGATCTAGATTAAGGCTCCAGCAAAGCAAAAGAACAATTATGATCGATAGACCTTTCCTGAATTAGCTTGCATGATCACGAAAAAATGGTTTCAAGTTGAGGTTGGCCTTGATAAATAAAAGAGTCAAGTTCAGTCTTGACTTGGAACCATCACTTCATGATCGTCCAAGCACATTCAGGAAAGGTCTATTGACAAGTGTCCCCCAGAGCCTCAATTCCAGTCTTATTGTGTATGCAATCACTCAACCTGAAAATAGAAAGTGGGCCATTCAAAAAATTGATTTTTAAATTAATTAAAGTGAATGATTGGATTTTTAAAAGTATTTTTAAAGCCTTTGTTTGAGTTTTGTTGTTGCTGTTCTACAGATTGGTTCAAAAATTGATGCAAAAGACCCGAGCATGGGTGCATGGTTTGAAGCAGAAGTGGTCGATATTAGTTTAGCTGATCCATCCAATCAAACATCTGTTTTATACCATGTTAAATATGATGAGTAAGTACTAAACAGACCCTTGCCACTTCATCCCATCCCATGCTCTTTAAGGTGATGTTATGATTCACAACAAGGATTTTTCGCGCAACAATGTCGCAAGTGATGTTGCAAGTTTTCGAAGGCAATTCAAAAACTTGCAAAATGTTGCCACAACAGAGATTGTGTGGAATATTGTCCTGCATGCCATGTTACAGGAGAACACTTTTTTGCTCAACATTCATGCAATATTGTTGCGCAAAAATTTATTGTTGTGGGTTGTCTCACGTAACAGCACACTTACCAAGTCCAAGAACTGACATCTGCACATGTTGACTATTATGAATGGTATGTTGTGACACAATACGCTGAAATTGTTTGTTTATGAAAAAAGGCTAAAACCTTTGAAAGAAAAATTGTTTGAATATTTTGAACAATTCATCATTAGAAAATAAGTACAGTTCTTTGGTTGAGCATGTCAGTACTTACTTTCTGATGATGACTCAGTCAAAAATGTTCAACAAACAATTTTCTTTCAAAGATTTTAGCCCTTTTTGATAACTACGTTCTGTATCTTTGGCTGTTAAAGATATGATGAGGATGAAATAAACAAACTTCCAGCTAAAGATGTAAGGCCTAGAGCAAGGACTCGACTGCAGTGGGATCAGGTAGAGCATATTTAAAATTCATAAAGTCTTAGAGTCCATTATAACACATGTTGTCCAGTCACAAGGCTTATTAGCTTCCTTCATTGTCCTCCAAAATGTCATGCACAACTTAAAGAAATCAAGAAATTTACATTGTTTGTTATTAGTCAAATCATAGTGTTTTGGTTTCACAGATTGAGCCTGGTCAAGTTGTCATGGCAAACTACTGCCCTGATGAGCCTAAAGAGAGAGGATTCTGGTACGATGTTGAAATCACCAGAAAATCGGCAAAACAAGTAAGCCACAAACTAAGTGTTGGGGGTGTGCACTCCTACTAAAGACAGGAAAATCCCCTTCTGCTTTCCTGTTGTGCCCTTTTTGCTAGCAAAAATATGGCAGGGACCTGATGCTGTGAGCGTTTCGCAGTCATACCAAATCTGCTCTAACATACCTTACAAATATGTTGTTGACTTTACAAAACTAACAGACTTTACCACTTCAAAAATGCTTGATGTTCAGACAGCTTGGCTCTGTTTAATAAACATCAACAGAAAGGTTCATTGGAAAATCAAACAGAAATAGACTTGGAAATTGAACATCTGGTATGGCTGATAAGTTTGATAACTCAAGTGTTGGTTATTCATCCAACTGACCCCAGATAGCTGAGACACAACCAACGCTGTAATTATTCCTGATTAGTCACAATACCTACCTGACCTACTGTCTCATTCCTTGGTCTTTTCTCATAATCTAATCACACTAGTTCCTGGAATAAACCAGGAGAAATTTTGAGTATTGTACTTACCATTAATAAATACTCTTAGTAAATGTTTTGAGTGGCTTGACCTGGTATACTACTGTAGACTTCCATTTTAATGATAGGAAAAACTAGACATCAAGTGAATATGCTTTTTTCTTCTAATCCAGATAACCTTAGGAGGTGCAGAGTCCAGACGGAGTAGTGGGAGGAATCTGTTTGGTAAACTCTTGCTTGGGTGAGTTGTCTCTCTTGTTAGTATCCTTGGTTGCATCTATACCCATCAACAGAACATGTTTCTGTTCCTCCATTAAACTTCAAAGTTTTAGCTGTCAAACTTTAAAGCTTAGACCATCAAACTCCAAAGTTTCTCTTGCCTTTTTTCCCAGTTCCACGATTTTTCTGAATAGTTGTTGCCAATGTATATGGAAAAACTCAGCATGGACTGGCACTCTCAAACTTGCTAAATTGAATTTATTTAGAGAATCATACTTTAGAAGGTGGGGAAAAAATTGATGTTTGATGGCTTAAACTTTGCAATTTAACAGCTCAATGGAACATGTTTCTGTAGTGACTGTTCACAGGTAGATGCAACCAATGGTATTCTGTTATTTTCATGATTTATTTGAACTCACCTGAAACACAGTCATGCTCACTAGAAGGGAAAAGAAACCACGAATTAAAGAAAGTCCACCTTTCTTTGTATCAACAGAACAAGTGAAGGAAATGATGTTCCTGTTGCACAAGAATGTCAGCTGATGTTTCTAGATGAAATATTCAAGATTGAAGAACCGCCAGGTACCAAAACAGAACTGGTTGGAATAGCTGTAATTGTAACAAAAATATCCTTTTTTTAAACCAAAACTTAACTCTTGGTGGTTTTCAGATTTCAGCAAAAGCAGCCAAGAAGAAAACTCTGGTGATGAAGGGGACGTAGTTAAACGTATGTGATCTTGTTATGTTAGTTATAAACTATTCTTTTCTAAAGCTAACTATTTTCCAATTGTCTGCCAGTTATATAATAATATAGTACAAAATTGCAAAGCTCTGACATCAAAATGTGCAATACGATATCAATTCCTTACATTATTATTCCTCCCATCAGGAAGTTCAGCAAAAGGTATTACTAACAATGTATCCTTGCCAGATCTTCTTAGGGAATATTTCTAACCCTCTTTGTGGCCAAGGGTAGATATTTTATAGTAATACACAAGTTCTTATTAACAGTATGTTTTGAATCATACATAGGTCAAAACAAACCTGACTGTAGGTACTGCAAGGATGACAAGAACAAGAATTGCAAGCACTGTGCATGCCATGAGGTATGTAAGCATTGCTAACAGTAGTTTACAACAGCAGTGGGAAATCATGGCACCAGGACTGTCAAATGGCTTCCATGTTTAAGCATTCTGAGGTTTGTGCTTTTGTTGTTTTGATTGGTGGAGAGTGGAAACCATTTGAGAGTCTTGCTATGTGTAAAAAGAAACCTCTGAAGGACTTTGACATATTATAAAGTTGAGTGAATCAACACTTGTTTACTGTTAGTTACTAGACTTTCTGAAAGAGAATGCTCTCCCTTCATTCAGTGAGATGTTAATAATATGTGACCAGGCTGGTATGTGTCTTTTTTCTTTCAGTGTGGAGGCAAGGAGGATCCTGACAAGCAGTTGCTGTGTGATGAATGTGATCTGGCATATCACATTTCTTGTCTTGATCCACCACTTGACAAAATACCTGATGATGATGACTGGTAAGATGGTGTTTAGACTTGTCCTTCAAGTCCACCAAAAACTTCTTATACTGTCTTAAAAGCTTCTTATCTATAGCATCAGCCATGCTTTTGCACTAGTAAACCTGAGGCTTTTGTGTGAGTTATTCATAAAATTGAGGAGTGCTTTACAGTTTTATGCATAAACGTTTATAAAACATGATGTTTCAACTGCAGCTGTAGCAGTCTTCATCAGAATGTGAAGATGGATTAAAGTGTATAAGAAGTGAGCATGACTGACTAGATCCTGACCCAGGGTTTGTACAGGTTTTGGAAAGTCTTGGAAAGTTTTGGAAATTGATAATGCATTTTTTCTAGGACCTTGAAAGTTTTGGAAAATTGATTTTTGGTCCACTAGGCTATGGAAAAGTTATGGATTTTTTGTAGCTGATTGTTTTGCATTGGTAAATGTATGTTGAATGTTTCAGATCCATGAATTTGGCTTTATTTTTGTGCTTTGTGTAGATTTGGAAATTTGATTCAAAGGGCTTTGGAAAGTTTTGGAAAAGTTTTGAAAATTCTCACAGGGGATCCTGTACGAACCCTGCTGACCACAGCATTAATTTCAACAATATACAAGTGCTAGCCAACAAGACAGACACTTATTTTCCTTGTCTCATCCAAGTAGCTATGAAAATCTGCAAACGAAGAAATAATTTTAACATAGAAGACTCCTACAGACTTAGTGCCACTTGGACCAAACTCATCAAAGACCTAAGAACTGCCTCTGCTAATCACCACTGTCTTGAACTTGACAATGGATAGACTCATGCTTCATTCAATTCAGCATGTTTCTTATACACTTTCATTCATCTCAACATTATCATGCTGATGAAGACTGCCACAGCTGCAGTCAAAATATCATGCTTTAAAAACTTTTATGTGTGAAACCCATAAAGCATTCCTCAGTTTTGTGCTTTTGTACTTACGTAATGTCTGTGCTGTTTCAGGTACTGTCCTTTGTGCAAAAATGATGTTTCAGAGGTAAGTTGCATCCTGTCTCAAATTTCCAGACAACTCAAGATGCAGCACAGTTTCAGGTGTTTTGACTTCCTTAAACAAAATTTATGACTAGTCATTTTTTTGGTTCACAGAAGTTAAGGTTGCAGAAACATGAAATAGTCACTAGATAAAAATGATTAATTCAAGCAAATATTAAAAAATGCAAATGATAATTTAAAATGTTGACTTACAAAATGGTGACAGTTTTATTTCATATGCCTTCACTTCTGTTTTCAATTCCTTTCTTTATTCCTTTTGTTTCAGGTCATACATGCTGGAGAAAAGTTGAGAGAGAGCAAGAAAAAGTCTAAAATGGTTTCAGCTAATTCATCATCAAACAGAGATTGGGGGAAGGTAGGTTAACAAGAAAATCTATTATTATAAAATAACTATAACACATGCTTTGATTGGCTAATAACTGTGTGATATAAGAGCATGCAAACTTATCATTTTATTTTATAAAAGCCCATGGGTCGCCTATAACTTGCGATCCTAAAACTGTTCTCGTTTTTTCCCAACATCCTGCGCATTGATAAAACAGCATAGAACATGGAAAAGCATTTTACAAGGCTTAAGTATAACATGTATTTTTCTTATACACCTATTTCAAAAAAGGTTGCTGGAGCCAAAGGAGATAGGCAATACATGATAGGTCATTCCAAGATGGAAAGGAATTGCATACAAGTAAACACAAATATTCAAGGCCTTTAAAATGGTTTTGTCAACTACAAACAACACTGAATATCTCAACACTAAGCTCCATGTTCTTGATAAGAATAAGAAGCAGAAACAAGTCATTCCAGCTTTTCTTGGATCTTGGAATGGCCTATCTCCTATTGCTTATAAATTGCCAATCGCCTTTGGCTGTGACAACCTTTTTGAAATAAATATATAAGGCTAATGTAATGTTAAAGGTGTACATAGTGGTGCAAAAAGTTTTTGGTACTATACTTATTAAAAGTGAAGACCATTCTCATTTCAGGGTATGGCATGTGTTGGTCGCACTAAAGTGTGTACCATAGTCCCTCCTAATCACTTTGGGCCAATACCTGGTCACCCAGTAGGTTCACTATGGAAATTTAGAGTACAGGTTTGTGATTTTAGTGCATTGATAGACCATCTCTTTTATCTCTCCAAACCTGCCTCTGTTTTCAGTATATTAACATGATATTAACACTTTTACAGGTCAGTGAATCTGGTATTCATAGACCCCATGTCAGTGGAATCCATGGCCGTGACTCTGAAGGAGCATACTCTATTGTATTAGCTGGTGGTTATGAAGATGATGTGGTAAGATTATTAATGTAGTATTAACTAATTATGATATGCATTCTTATTGGCTGAGAGCTGTATTTGTGTAACTGTGGAAACATAGAAATATATTTCCTTACAAGGGAGGGAACATGAACATTATGATCATGATGATGACGACAATGGCAATGATAATGATGAATTTTTGCATTTTTAGGACAATGGTGACAACTTTATCTATACTGGTAGCGGTGGTCGGGATTTGTCAGGAAATAAACGAACAGCTGAACAGTCATGTGATCAAAAATTAACCAAAATGAACAGGTCTATTTAAAATAGACCTCCTTGGCTTGGGTGTAATTTTTTCCCATTTCAGATCACGTGTCATTCCCTTGGGTTTTATCTCTTGGTTTCTTGGAAATGCATGAGAAGATACATTAATATGGATGAGCCTCAAACAAAGAATCTTATTCCCAAGAGGATGACATGTGGTCTGAAATGGAGAACATTACACCCAAGCTGAGGAGGTCTATTATTCACTGATCAACAATAGTTCAAGTTAATGACTACTGTACTTACCAATTTTTTTAATGCTTTTTCTTTCAATCCAGGGCACTAGCCAGAAACTGTGCAGCCCCTCTAGATGATAAGAAAGGTGGAGAAGCAAAGAACTGGAAAGAAGGGAAACCAGTAAGAGTGGTAAGTAAATCAGCACCAAATGAGAGTGAAACAATGTTGGTAAGAATGATATTCATTTGAAGGATATTATTGCTGGTAATAATGTGTTTGGAGTTTGAGTTGACAAAGATGATGATGGCAGTGCTGTTGATGATGATGATATTTCATTGACAGTATTGACAGTAATGGTGTTGATGGTGATGATTTTGCTTCTACAAATACAAGTGTTGCTGCAGTGTTGCCGATGTTGGGGTTGGTGTATAAATGGAATATTTGTCTGCAAATAGGAATTTTATGTTTTCTCTTTGCTATGGTTAGTTTGGATTTCAGATGATCT
>JAADYU020107110.1:0-12471 GCA_011763375.2 Heteractis magnifica | reverse complement strand
GAGGTTTAGATAGGTGTCCCCAATTAGTTTACCACTATGTAAACTAGGTATTAATGACACGGTAATAAAGTGTATTACTAGTTATGATCATCATGATATCAAGAAAGGTGCAGTAATGAATAACTTCTACATGGAATATTGATTGAATGTGCTGGTGATGATGATGAACTGTGATAATGATAATTCACCAGTGATGCTTAATGTTTTGCAGATGAAAAAAGCAAGTATAATTCCAAAAAGACCAAGTCAGCTTGGGTAGAATGCTTTCTCAATTCAAACCTTTATCTAGAAAGCAATTTCCAATCTATGGAAGGTGCTGTTTTAAAAAGGGTCAAAACCCTACAGAGTTGTTTTGCCAACTGAGGATAATGCTTTGAACATGAAATATCATTTGTAATTTACTTTAGCTTGTCTTTGTATTTATAATTAACACTCTGTTGACATCATCTCATTTGCATTTCTAGATCTTTAATCCTTTATTATTCAGAAATATGTTGGTGCACAACCAATAAAAATGAACAATATTATCAGAAATGTTATGGAGAATGGATTTTCAAAATATGACTGTAGACATTAGGGGTATTTTAACATAAAACTTTTACCTATCTGGTTCATGCTTCATGGCCTTAGGCCCGGTTCAGAAATCGAACTTTTGCTGCATCAAATCCAATTGCCCCTTGAGGCCAACAGCTAAGAAAATGCCAAGAACTACTATATGAGACATCAGCTCTATTACTTAGCACCAGCAGACAGCATGGGTTAAGTTTGGTATACAAAATTCTACTAGTTTCAAAGAAAAACAGCACACAACCTCAAAGGCAATTAGATTTGATGCAGCAAAAGTTTGACGTCTGAACTGGGCCTAAGACCCAATTACCATAAAAAAGAAATCTAAAACCTGGGAAAGACATGTTACCTGAAAAGGGAAAACATAAGGAAACTACAGCTCATCAAATGTACTCACAGGATGTGCTACAAGACATCTGGTTTTGTGCTTCAGGTCATCAGTGAACTTTGATGGCACAATGCAAGATGAAGAACTTGCAAGGATGATGTCTTTGTTAGTGGTTTTCTGATCAAGGTTTGAGAAGACTTTCTTCTTAAGCTCAAGATTTTCTGGGGTACATTCCTACAGTACAGGCAAATTAAATGCTAACAGTTAAAAACACCTGAATCATTTCATTAAATTATTGCAGCTTGCACATTATCATACTATATATTGCTTGTCGATGAAGGCAATGATGTAATTGGTAATGATGATGAAGATGATAATTATGTAATGCATTGGTAAAATGATGATGGTAATGGTTTAGGTGGTGGTGCTGAAGATGATGAAGCTGGTGATGGTGGTGGTAGTCATGGTAATGATGATGACAATGAAGATGGTGATGACAGTCATGATGATGCTGATGGCAATGACAATGACGATGGCGATGATGAAAGTGATGGTAACAGTTTTGGTGATGGTGATGATGATGTTGATGATGATGATGATGATGATGGTGATGGTGATGGTGATGATGGTGATGATCAATGATGATAATTGAAATGACAATAAAAATAATGCTGCATTATTTAGGACGCTGATAGTGACAGAGATAACGATAATGATGACAGTACCTGAACATAAAACACTCCATCTAAGGCCTTCTCCAAATCATCACAGGATGAGACCAACTTGAATGCTTCATCTGCTTTCTTCAGTTCACCTTTCATCAAACCTTTCTGTTCTAACTGCTTCAGCTGGTTTTCTATACTTTCCAAAGCACTTGTTAGCTGGCTAGCAACAGTGTCATAAAGAATAACACTATATCCTGCACTGCAAAACAACTATAAAAGATTTGGTTAGATTTCAGCTCTTTGTCAAAATCATATTACACAGAATCTGGTCACAAGGGCAGACTAGGGTTCATCATTTTCTACTTACTGTTGACCAACATCTTCCAATGAGACCACTACAAATAAACAAAAACAAAGAAATAATATACAAATGCCATCTCCAAATACCATCTGTGGCCTTGCTCACCACATAAGTTCCCTGTAACTCAGTTGCTCAGTTGGTTAAAGCATCTGACTGGTATCCAGGTCACGGGTTTGAGCCCTGTCAAGAACTCAGATTTTTTATCCAAGAAAATAGGCTTGAAGAAGCATGTTAAGATCTTTATAAAGAAATATTCATTCAGATTTCATCCCAGTTGAGCAGAATTCTTCATATGGTAAGAAAAGATGCAAAACTGGAGTTGTACACCTTTGGTCTTCCTAATTGATATCATCAATTGATATGTACAATTCTGAATTATGTGACTGTTTTCTATGTTGTTTTGAACACAGACTACATTATAGTCATTTTACATATTACTCTATTAAGAAGAGGTTTGTTACCAAACATGTATAAGTACCATTGAGTGGAAACTAGTGAATAAACTAGTATAAGGTGCGTTAATGGTGTATGATAAATACAATAACCAAGAAAAGAAAATATGTAACACTGTGAAAAAAAGATACTTAATTTTACTGACGTTTTGAGCTTTTGCCTTTCCTTTTACTCTGACGGTTGAAGATCAGTAAAGTTAAGAATCTTTTTCCTACAGTGTTACAGATTTCCTTTTATTTGTTTATGTACCATTGAGGCAAGGTTGGTAGAAATTGTAGTCTTCTTCAGTTTTGTAGTATACAAATGCATTACCTTCCAATAATAGCAACTTTTCCCTTGGATTCTGTCATTATTTTCTTCTCTTAAAATTAATACAAGCAATAATTTCCTAGAACCTGAAGGAATTAAAATTATAAGGCTATGATTGAAGCAGGATAAGATTTTTACATCAAGACTAGTTCTAAACAGATTAAACATCATGAATAGGAAATAGAGAAATAGAGTACATGCATGACCTTCCCATATCCTTTCTATATGTCCAAGGGAATAGACCTAATTACCTTGGGCGTAATGTTTACCCATTTCAAACCACATGTCATTGCCTTGAGGGTATGATTCTTTGTTTGAGGCTCATCTATCATATTAATGTCTCTTCTCAAGCATAAACAAGAAACAAAAAATCATATTCTCAAGGGAATGCCATGTGATCTGAAAAAGGGAAGCATGGGTGGGGTAGTGGTGAGAATGCTTGTCTCTCACCAATACAACCCGAGTTTGAATCCCACTGGGCTTGGTGTCATATGTGAGTAGAGTTTCTAGTTGGTTCTCTCCTGTGCTTCAAAGGTTTTTCTCCAGGTTTTCAGGTTTTCCTCCCTTCACAAAAATCAACTTCTAAATTCCAATTCGATCATGGAACAAGGGCCACAGGTTTGTTAACCACTGGCTATTAAGTGTTACCCTTGAAAAACAAGGGTTTTTTTATCTGAAATAGGTAAACATTACTCACAAGGTGATTTGGTCTATTTGAAGTCAGACTTCCAAAGTCCAGGTCTCTTACAGTAATTTTAGATATTACTCCAAACTCAAGTGTTTCAAGCTTGACAGTATTGGGTGATAAAAAGTGTAAGCATTGCTTAGTGGTTGATAGCAGCTAAATTCTGCTGTAAGAGTAAAACATCATTGATTTTCAGATTATATCAAAAATGGCTGTCATCAGATGCCCCTTAGTCAAGACATCTTTTCATCTCGTTCTTTCTTTGTTTTTCCCTTTTAATTCTTGAACCCTCCTTTTTAACCCTATCTTCAGCAAGGTTGAGCAGCCTTGGAACTCTGGGTATTGGGGCTATAGGGGAGAGGAGAAGGTTTATGAAGAATAAACAAGTGGTGCAATGTGAGGAAATGTTCTTCAAATGGACAGTACTCAGGAATATAATCAGTAAATTTATACAATTAGAGATGTTTGTGCTATTAGGGAATCCAAGCAATACTATATAGGAAATTAGAGAAAAAAATTAAAGGCAATATGCAGTAGTTTGCACTATTTAGTACTAAATAGTACTAACAGGCCATTAGATGATGTAATTTACTACCAAGACCAGAATGCTTTGAGTGGCTTCTATTGTCAGGCAAATTTTACCAATCATCTCTTTATTCCCAGGAGAGAAGAAAAATTTGAATAAAAAAGCATTTTGACAAAGCATTCTGGTAGCGGGAGTAAAATGATGCAATCATGCAAATGTCTATTAAACAATAGAGAACAATAGAGTTAGCATAATTTAGCACTATTTAGTACTATTTATGTTGTACGCTTAAAGTGTTTGTACTCTACTAATTTTGATAATTCCATTATTATATTCTTGGCTCAAGTAAATTCCATTCCTATAAGAAAGTAACACTATCTACAGCATCAAATTTTGTTGGCTAACCATAAATTAAGTTAAAACTTACTGAAAAGAAAAAAATAAATAAAGTAAAATTGAAAAAAATTAAATTATATGAAAGTCAAGGTTACATTTCATATTCTACTGCGTACTTACGTTGAAACGTGCTCAAACCCACAGCTACAAGAAGTCATATGACTTGCATCCGGTATGACAGGACCTGCTGGAATACAATGAGATCATCCATGAGTTTCGCATGATGTATCATTTGTTAGATTACGAGAAAAACGTGATCAAAGACTTGCACTCATTCTATTATCCTTAACATGGATAATAACAAGTCTTTTAAATCTTGGGAAATCTTAAACGGTAGTTTTTATTCACCTTTACAAAGATTGAAGCCTACATGCATATTTCAGCCAGGCGTTACTATACCACAGGGAGCCACTTTAGATAAAAGTGCATATAAAAATAAAATTCAAGCAAATCGTATTTTATTTATTTCTGTGCTATCTAATACGAAACAACCGAAAAATCATGTAAAATATATTGGAACATTTTTTAAAACACGCGATTTAGTTTTCCTACATAATGTTTTTCTACATAGGATACCATAGGGAAAACTAAGTCGCGCATTTTGAAATATGTTCTACTTGTTCTTTTACATAATTCTTCGCTTTTACGTATTAGATAGCACACTATCTCGGTCTCAGAGTAAGGAAAGTAAATAAAATACGATTTGTTTAAATTTTATTTTTCATTTTCACTTTTAAAGTGGGCTCCCTGTGGTGCTTACGAAATGTTTAGGGGAGGGGAGGGGTAGACTAGTGAGGGTCGGGATGGTAAAAACTGTGGTGGAGGGGTTGGGATATTTTGACTTGTTTACTAAGGAAATGCTTTAAAAGCTACTTTACAAACAAACAAAGAAAATAAAAGCGAAAGGTGAGAATTGTAAGGGGTTAGACCTTTGATTTTGACTCACAGGTCGACTCCGTTTCGATATATCCTGAACTGGATAACAGTTTTGAGCGTTTTTTAACGTAGTTACAAGGCACTCCCTACGCCTCTCTCATCCGTCACACAGCTAGAAATAATTTCACTTTCAGATCACGTGTTCTTTCCCAGCCTTATGATTGGTTGATACCACGCGTTGTTTCTATTATTAGAATTCGGGGATTCCCCTAAAAAAAAAGCCCCGTTCCTTCGCATTTATTTGCTCTGAAAAGGAACAAAGATCCCTCAAAATTACCCCATCACAGATCAATAAAATGGTCTAACTCAACACTGCAAAAAACCCAAAAGAAAATAATTCCGCTTACAGCGAAAAACGCTTCAAAGTTTGGTTTGAGAGGTGACTAAAACCCCCTTCAGGAATTTTATTACCGTCTCGTCGTTTCAGCATCGTCATCTCTAAATCTTGATATCCCTCAGAGCAGATCCCGTTGCAAGAAAGAAGGAAGTCTTTGACAGTGAAAGTAAGTATAAAAGATAAGTTCCTCGTTGTCTGATAGTACAGAGCTGGATGGGAAGTGAATTTTTTGTGGGTCAAGGAAGACTTTCGACACTCAAACTTATGGTAATTCAAGCTACTTCATGGATATAAAATATAAATATTCTGTTTTATAATTTTATCAGCATCGTCTACTTTAAAATGGCCGCTCCTCCGAATTTCGAGCGGAGTATTTCGTTAAACGATTTGGATTCGTCTCTGAGAGTCCGAGAACTTATTCAAGAAGACATCGTCTCGCCACAAGATGCACACAAGCACTGCCATCTTCAATCGGCCAGCGAGTTTACCTTCGTCCTCAAAAGCTTCAAAGGTCTGCCATTGGATTTCAAGAAATTTCTCTACAGTTATCTCTTAGATGTGGGGATTTATAAAGAACTTGAGGAGAATAAGAAACTGAACTGGTGTCCCTCGTTGTTCCCTTTGGTTCCTGTGTTAACTCTAGGGGATGGGAATTGCTTGATGCACTCGGCCTCGATAGGTATGTGGGCCGTTAACGATCGATACCATACTCTTCGAAAGCTCGTGTACAAAGCCATTCTCGAAGATACAGAGGGTATGTATATGTATTTTCAAATAAAAAAATCTATTCTAGCATAGATCTAGAGTAGATGATAGGGGACGTAAGTTCAGAAAAGATTAGTGATTTTGGGAACTTTCTTGCTCCTAGCGCCAATATTTATTTGGCGGTTGTTCAATAAACCATTGTAAACCGAAAGTTAGGAATTTCTGTGACCTTTGAAGACAATAGGCCAAGGTTCCCAGAATTACGTTTGAATGACAATGAAACAATAGTTTAAAGTCAAGGTTTGAGTATGCAAATTTATACATTTGATGGATTTTGTCAACTCCAACCTCGATTTGAAACTATTATTTCGTGGATATCCAAGTGAATTCGGGAAAGATCTGTTCTATTACATGCTATTAGGGAGGTAGGTTACCTCTATAATGTTTATATTCTTCCAGAGGAAACATCTGGAGGAAAGGGGAACTCCCTTATCAATATTCAAATAGCTTATTATTGAGGAAACAAAGTCTGGAAAAATCAAAGTTACTAAGATAAAGATATAATTTTCTATAATGTCCCAAAGTTCACTTAGAAATGTGTGGTTGAATTTCATGTCTCACCATAAATTACCATTACGTATATCAGAATGCTTTGGCAGTGTTTTTGTAAGATAAACTGTCAATTATTCTCATCATAATCTGAACATGAAAGATTTGCAAAGCAGTCTGGTAGTTGTAGTAGAATTAACACTTGGCTGTACATTGGTTTCATACTAAGTTAATTTGTATTCATTTCATCAGTGTGTAGTGTTTTTTACAAAAGTGTAATTCATTCCCCTGAAGATGGGTCGACGATCTGAAAGCTTGGGATTTACACTTTTGTAAAAAACACTATACATTGATGAAACGAATTCAAATTAATGTAGTAGAACTGTGCAATGCTATTGTTATGAAGTCTTATGTTCTTTTTATTCTGCAGGAGTATTTCACAAACGATGGCAAAGAGAATACGAACTAACACACTTAAAGCCACATGGTTACAGCATGTCAGAAGAACAGTGGACCAAAGAATGGAAAATTTTGTTGCAGTTAGCATCTCAAGACGAACACCCCGCTGGACAGAATGCCATGCCGTATGACAGCCTAGAAGAAATTCACATCTTTGTCCTTGCTAATGTCCTCAGACGGACAATTATTGTTGTATCAAGTGACATGCTCAGAGGCAACTATGATGAATCTCTCTCACCTGTGCATTTCCCTGGGATTTATCTCCCATTAAATTGGGACCCCATTGATTGCATCAAGACTCCTTTGGTCATTGGTTTTGCACAAGGGCATTTTACATCTCTGGTAAGCTTTGAGGATGGCATCTTTGACCAAGGAGAGGTCACAGATGTCTCTGAAGACATTTCAAGTAAGATACATGGCGTCCCTCTTCAAAAGCATGATGGGACACCACTGCCAATTCATTTTCTGTTTGAGAATGAGGAAGAATTGAGAGATGGGCTTGTTCGACAATACCTAGACTGTAAAAAGCTGACCCACAAGGACCCACAAGATGGAAGCCTGGCAGTAACATTGGCTGCAAAGATGCATTTTGTGCCCGCACCTGAACCTGTCAAGACACTAGTGGATGGATTTTTCAGTCGTGCCAAAGAAACGTATCAACACTTGGTTCAAACCAAATGCACTACACCAGCTGGGGATGTTACCGCTTCACTTTCATTGCAGCAATGCAGAACTGAAGGTTGTGAATTCTTTGGGACACCTGAATCAGGGTTTATGTGTTCAAAGTGTCTGGAACAACACTTGAAGAATGAGGCAAATCAAATACCACTCTCACTGAAAAACATGGAATTTTCCGGGGCTGAAGCTGCTTTAAGGGAGGAATACTTATATGCTAGGAATGTTGGTGCTGGTAATTTGTTCGGAGAAGAGAGGTTTCAAGCAGCTGGTGGAGCTAGTGCTCCTTTCAGAGAAGACATTCATCAAAGAACTACTGTGGAACAACAACAGCAAACGATGGAAGTGTTACAACAGCAGCAGCAGGAACAGAAACAGCAGCCAAGACTAACAGAAGAGCTTTTACAACAACATCAACTGCAGCTGCAGCAACAGGAACAACAAGAACAACTTGCCTTGGAACGTTTACAACAACAACAGCAGCAACAACAACAACAGCAACAACTAAGGATGGAAATTTTACAGCAACAGCAGCAACAGGAACAACAGCAGCAAGAGCAACTTGAAATGGAACGTTTACAACAGCAACAGCAGCAACAGCAACAGCAACAACAGCAACAGCAACAACAGCAACAGCACCAACAGCAACAGCAACAACAGCAAACAACTACACATCAAGATAGACAGAAATGTATCACTAATGGTTGTAAATACAGAGCAGACAAAGATAAGGGAAACTTGTGTTTCAGATGCTACGAATCCGAGATGGAAGCCGAGCAACAAGCAGCAAGCATCGTATCAATGAACATCCATGCAAAGCCTTGTGCTAACAGCATCCATGGATGTATTTACTATGGCATCCCCCAGCAAGATGACCTCTGCTCCAGGTGTTACAGACGATTCTGCCTTGAAATGGAATCCAGTTCCGAGGAAAAAAAGAGAGAGGCAGCTGCGGAAAGTAAGACTGTGTCATCGTCACAACCACCAGAAGCTGAAGTCTGCCAGAAAGAAGGATGTTCAAATCCTGGCTGTCCAGAGTTGTACGGAAGATGTGTCCAATGCTATAGTCAGTGTATCAAAGACTTCATAACGTCACATGAGAGGTAAGGGCTTGATAAAGTTCCTCAGAACGACGGCCCTGCTTATTCTCTTTTTCACAGACATTTTGTTGCATCGCCAAGATGAGAGAAGTTGTCAACGCAAAGCCTTGCGCAAGGTGCTTTTTCTCTTGTTCATGAGCAGACATTTTGTTGCATCGCCAGCTAGCGCGAGAGAAGCTTTCAGCGCGTATCGCAAAAGGTCATCACACAGTCTCACAACAACAAAAATTTGAACGTTTGATCTGTTCTCTGCAGCATTTTGATAATTTCATGACAGACGCTGAAATTTCTGAATGAAACAAGTTTGAACGCATGAAAAACTCATTCCAGCTTGTGCACCTATTTCAAAAAGGTTGTCCGTCGGCGATCTGAAATCTGAAATCCTAGCCAGATCAACAATTCTCCAGTGCATGTCATCGCTCAAAGGTGGTGTCGTATTTAGCTATTTACTGATTACAAACTACTAAAAGATGAAACTTAAATTTTAAATTAAATTCATAGTTCCTCTGGGTCTCAGATCTCCAACGGATAGCCTTTTTTTTAAATAGGTGTACATGTATTGCCAGCTTAAACTGATTCCTGAAGCACTATTGTTTCAACCAATACCACAAGATAAAGGCTCATAAACGGCACGAGGCTTGGTTTTGTTTACAAGGAGTACTATCATTTTTGACATATCAACATTACCTCTCAATAAACTAAGCAGTTGACTAAAATATTGGGTTTTTCCCTTAATTTAGTAGACCGCAGTCGTTGGCAAGCTTAACACAACGTCCACCATCTGCCCAGCCTACGGCACCACCTCAACCTCCAATGTTTCAGCCACCAACCTCCTTCCAGCTTTTACCACAGGCTTTACCATCTGCACCACTTGGTCAAAATGATCCGCCAAGGTACAGAGAGCTTTGCAGTGTACCAGGATGTCAAAACAAGGGGGTCCCTAGCCACAACGGAAAATGCATTGAGTGTTACAGAATAAGACCTATGAGCCCTGAACAACTTGCCTACATGGGGACGCAAACGAACACGATACCAGTGAGTGCTTCAGTTGCGCATGCTCCGGCAGCCGCTGGCCTTCCTTCTGGTGGGCCCGCTAAAAAAGTCGAAGGAGAAAAGAAGTTGTACTGCGCAACTGCAAAATGCAATAACCCCATTGGCGAATCCGATAGCAAGTTCTGTACCAAATGTATTATGGCTCATTATCAACAAGAAACGTCCACCTTTGGACAGCAACTACATACATCCGGTTTGTCTGGTGGGTCTGGCTCTGGGGCCGTAAAAGAACAACTGCCAAGCGAGAAGGTACAGGCTTCATTAGGTGCGGCTGGCTTTGGAATGGAAAAGGTCGGGCCTCATCAGCCTCATGGCATTACCCCTGAAGAACGTAAGATAACCACTTTGAATGCTCGTCAAAATCTTCCACGACTTCATATCCCTCCCAGCGCTGCTAAAGCAGGTTGGAACTCACCTCTGCCGGGGAGTTCTGCATCGACTAACACTCCTGGGCCAAACATCCGGTGTGTTGCTCCCAACTGTCGATATTTCGGAAACGCAGAAACCAATTATTACTGTTCGACGTGCTATGAGAAGAGTAGAGAAGAGTGGAAGAAGATCAGTGATTTGGCTCAAATGAGACAGACCAAACACCAAAATCATCTTGTCCAGGAACCGTTGGTATGGAATCCACCTTTTGCGACAGGAAAACGGAAAATCCAAAAATGCGCCTTAACCTACTGTTATAATCTCGAAATGCCTGGATATAGTGGACTCTGCGAGAGATGTTATCGAACTGGTGTCACGAGTGAGAAAGAATGGCAGTCGACAAACAGAGATCGTTTTGAAAGAGGTCAGCCACAGGTACGTGTATGACTCGTGCGAGTATCCTGTGTGAATCATGAGCATATCGTGTGTGACTCGAGGGAGGAATATCCTGTTTGACTCGTGCGCATGTCGTGTGTGACTCGTGGGAATATCCTGTGTGAGTCGTGCGCATATCGTGTGTAGATCGTGCCCATATCGTGTGTGAATCGTGCGCATATCGGGTGTGACCCGTGTGCATATCGTGTGTGCCTCGTGTGCATATCGCATGTGAATGGTGCGCGTATTGTGAGTCGTGCACATACTGTGTGTGAATCGTGCGCACATCGTGTGTGACTTGTGCGAACGTCCTGTGCGAATCGCGCGTATCGTGCGTATTTCGTGTTTTAATCGTGCATCTATCGTGTACGTGTGAATCGTGCGTATTTCGCGTATTTCATGCGAGTGACGTCCCACCAAAAGCTCCATATCATACGTAAACAAATACAAATCATTGTCAATGTCATTTTGTTGGATTTTATTATGGAAACGTAGGAAACAGTGATGGGACAATACGTCTGTAAACTACCTGCATCTCCTTTTCTTCATTCGCCTGCTAAAATCTTTCACAAAAACCAAAATATTTCCCGAAATTTCATTGCATTTTTCTCATCTTGTTGACGCAGAGACATCCACCAATTCCTGTTCCAACGAAAAAAATACCTGCCAAGCCCGTCAAGAAAGGGTTCATCGATGCTGGTGCCCCCTGCAAAACCTCAGGCTGCTTGAAGTTCGGAACCGCAGCAAAACAAGGTCTTTGCGAACCCTGTTACGAACGCCTCCAGAGAGGACAACCTTTGAGAACATCCACTTCTGCTTCCGGTTCATCCGGTGCAACTGTATGCGTGGCCCAACAACGGACGTCCCAGCCTAGCAATTGGTCGAATTTCACAAATGGACCTTTAATGAACGGACCTGAGGTGACCACCACGTTTAGTGCCCAAGGTCTAATTCCTGTGTCTCAGCGAAGCACCGGAGGTACTGTTGGTGCTCTATTGAGCAATGGTTGCAAAGGAGAAGGTTGCATGATGTCCGGAACACCACAATATGGCGGATACTGTTTTCGATGTTTTGCGGATTACACCAGTTACCCCGAGTCTGTACCAGGTAAGGCGGGTAGGGTAGGGTAGGGTAGGGTAGGGTGGGGTGCACCTAATGCGCTTCGCTTTACCACTGCGGTCATTGTTGAATGCTTGGATCCACTATCACGTTCTAAAAAAGAAGATTTCTTCAGGCCCGTTTACACTAGTAGCTTTGTCGCGCGACTTGAGCAGCGATTTCAATGGCGAATTTATCGCAACTCAAATTGCTCGTGTTTGCAGGAAACTTCGAGCATGTTCGAATTGGTGGCGACTAGTGCGCGATCTGTCGCAGTATAATCGCCATAAAATCGCAGCTCAAGTCGCGCGACAAAACTGCTAGTTTCAATAGGCCTTTCCTCTGTCTACTAGGAGGTGCTCGTGCCTGACACTTTGGTCGAGTTTTTGGGTAAAGCTCGCGCAGCTTTTAACCAATCATCGCGGGAAATTTCCTAACCAATCACAACTCTAGAAATTGGGGGGG
>JAADYU020106999.1:0-12489 GCA_011763375.2 Heteractis magnifica | reverse complement strand
GGTCGATTTGTTCCATGTGGGATTAGGTGTGATCAGAGACTTGCGCATAGTGCCTGTGGTGATTAATATGGTGTTCTTGTGGATTTGTTCCATGTGGGATTAGGTGTGATCAGAGACATGCGCATAGTGTCTCTGGTGATTGATATGGCCTTAATTTTTTAAAATTTATTTTTATTTATTTTTTATAACATCTTTATCAAAAGGATGATAGATTACAAACGGGCCTGAAAGCCCGCCAATTAACTCTCTATATGCAACTCTCACATAAAATCTCATCAATTGTCTTAAAGATCTCTCTCAACAAAAAACTCACAAAATCAACTAATCTCTACACTCTAACAAATGTGATCAATTCCTTTTCCACAACATTTTGCTAAACGACGTTTCCTTTTTTTTTTGGGGGGGGGGGGGATTTCTCTGTTATATTTTTTTTGGTATTTTCCTTATTTTAATATCTAACATCAAGTGGCTGGGCAGAGTGGGGAAGGCTTCTTACATCTAGCAAACATCTTGGCAGCATGACATATATCGCCTCGCGCATCAAAAGACGTCCAGATCGAGCAGCGTCTAGTTCTGGCTTGGCAAGGCAAGCACTCCCAGTAGGTTCCCACACGGAACGTGCAGTACTACTGTCCAAGGAGAACGAGCACAGGATTATAGTCATTGGCATAAGATCAAGCGCGATCCAGTGGACTACATTTGACCTTAGCCAAAAGGCCGAGAAGCCATATGGTGTTCTGGTGGATTTGTTCCATGTGGGATTAGGCGTGATCAGAGACTTGCGTATAGTGTCTGTGGTGATTAATATAGTCTTATGTTCGATTTGTTCCATGTGGGAGGCGTTTTTAACAAACAAATCAACAGGCTTAGGCTTGCACATGCTATGGTAATTATGGCCATTTGGAAATTCATTCATTAGATGTTAAAAAATAGATGCATTCCTATGTAAATAATTCAGGCTTGATTAAGTCACTTTGTACATTAGGTTCAGACATGGCTTGAAAGGGTTTGTCGAACTTTTCAAAAACAATAACGTTAAAGAGCTCAAGGAATAACATTAAAGTGGGATTTTTTAGATTCTATATTTTTTCTTGAAAAAAAAGAAAAAGAAAGAAAGGAAGAATCAGATGCAAATAAACGAATGGTTCAACCTTCTTCCATTCAGTTCTCGTGGAGCCTCGTTTGCATGTACTGCAGTGCATGCTGGGTGTGATATGCAAATAAGGGAAGACCAAGAAAAAACAGGAGGGAAAAAATGACTGAAAATAATCCTCATTTTTAACTTTAAAAAACCAAAATATGCAAAAATACGTATTCTCGTGATATCTACTAAAAATCCAAGAGTCCATAGAGTGCAACATTAACAAGAATGAAGGGATACAAGAGGTGAAATGGTTTGTTAGTTTTGGTTGGACGTGAAAATATGGCTTCTTCTTCTCCAAGAAACACCAACAAAAGTAAGTCAAAAGATCTCTTTTTATTCTTTATTTAACACCGTAGAACCACGTTCTACTTATTTCTTTATCTCAATAAGCTTCACTTTATTTTATAAGAATCCTCTTGCTTCAAGAAGAGTGTCTCAAAGGCCACGCAAATTGTTTGTTTTACTGTAATGCGTATTTAAAATCAGAATAAAATAAACTTAACAACATGTTTATTACACATTATATTCCTGTTGAAGAATCACAAACCATAGAAATGTCTACTTTCTATTGTCTTTTGATTCTTGTAGTACAATATTTTTGATCGATGATCTGTAAAATCATGTATGCAATCAGCTGTATTTTTAGTTTTTCTGCCTATAAACAAGTCTCAACAAAACAAACTAGAAAATTTATTGCAAAATTTTTAAGTTTATCTTGCTATTCTCCTTCATTTTATTGTCTTTCTTGCCATACTCAACTCCCAAGGGATTCATTTGAAGTATTTGTTGGCGGACTTTCAGTTGGTCATGTTTTATGCATGATAAACTATTCTTGGTCGTTCGTTCGTTCATGGCGTCCTCAAGGTTCCTTTAGTTCTTCATTCAATCCAATCATTTATTGATAATTTGGGTGGTTTGCCAAACGAGAGAAAACACACAAATATCTAAACAGTTTCCAAGTCAAGATTTCTAACCTAGGTATTGTAATCCTACAGAGTTTTATTCATAATTAGTGTTCTTGTCTAGTTTTTCGTCTGTGTACGTTCCTCAGCAATTGGTTTTCTCTCTCTTTTAAGTGCTTTCAATCTATCGTTACATTCAAATGAAGTGGTTTTCGTGCATTGTTAGTTAGTTCCAGGTGTTTACTTGTCACAGTAGGGAAATAATCACTCTGTTTGTTATGGCTTCCCCAGCTGAGTCACTGTACGTCTGCTATTAACTCACAACAGAAGCCCATCAAATACTACCATTGTTTATACATCCTATGCTCATCAGATAAGCTTATTTATACAATTATAGAGAAGCTGACATATCACATTTACTATCAAATACAGCTGACTCTAAAAAAATTTTAATGTTGTGGTATGTTGTCCACTATTGGGTTTAAGCGTGTAGCTCTTCACAATGCTGTACGACACCATGCACTATGATTCTACCATACGTCTTCTCTTTCATGATTGATGTGGTTGAGAGGTTATGAATTATATATTATATGGTTGAGCTGAACAAACTTGATGTAAAAACCACACAAAGCAATGACAGGCTAATGACAGGTATGCATTGTCGTTACACTTGTGAGTTAAATTAGAAAATTGGCAGATCAACAGGATGCGTGTAGAAGATTAAGATTAACTGTTAATGCCTGTTACTGCCTTGTCTATAATATTTAATATTTAGTCAAATGCTTTATCTAGAACTAACTCAACTGTTTCTTGTTTCATAGTTCATTTTTAGGGTCCCTTTGAATTTGTTTTATTATTCTATAATATAATATTTTTTCAGTTACAGCAGGCCTGTAGCTAAATAATGCAGTCCCAATCAACTGGTTGGGTGATAATTAGTTTTGTGAATTAAGTTACTTGTATTGTGTAGTTTTTCCATGTACATAGCAAATGTTAAGGGTTTTTATAATGGGTATGCAATAATGTATTTATTAAGAACAAATTAAGAGAAATTCTCTCCTCAGAAAATTGAATTTTTCTTGTAAAAATATTGCTTAGCCACTGACACTCTGTGCTCTGTTTGAATTAATCTTTTCTGGTTCTGAGTGTACCTTAAAACAGATGTTTTAAGTCTTTTAGTGGACTTAATTTTTTTTTTCATTTATTAGAGCAGTTTTTATTTAAGTGGGGAACATACAGCAGTATGTATGCACTTCCCATAAGAGTGGTTATCGTATGAGTGGGAAACGTACGGTACTGACTTATAGCACATACATGGTACAGTATGCAGTAACACTGAAATGGCTTCCCATAAGAATGGTTATTGTATGAGTGGGAAATGTACGGTATTGGCTTACAGCATGTACACGGTACAGTATACAGTAACACTGAAATGGCTTCCCATAAGAATGGTTATTGTATGAGTGGGAAATGTACGGTACTGGCTTACAGCACGTACACAGTACAGTGTGCAGTAACACTGAAATGGCTTCCTGTTCTCATAGTACTCAATGATTTATGCATATTTTATGCTACTTCCTTATTACATTTTTAAGAAAGAAGGCATATCTTTCAAAGCAATAGCATTTGTGATCATTATACATGTCGTGAGTGAGACAGTAGTTTGTTAAACCTAGTCTATTACTATAATTGTAGATATACAGTAGTTATGTAGGCTATTGTTTAGCTTTATGTATTTTGTTATACTATAAGCAAAATCCTTGTGATTGTACACTTTGTTTGAATATAGTATTAAAACTTTTTTTGTCATTACCCCACACAGCAAATCTATTGGTACCAGCCAAACATGGATCAGCTGGGAGCTCAAACTCCCTAACATCAGAGCGACCTAGATCACCAATAT
Organism: Heteractis magnifica; assembly: GCA_011763375.2. Classification (NCBI taxonomy): domain Eukaryota; kingdom Metazoa; phylum Cnidaria; class Anthozoa; order Actiniaria; family Stichodactylidae; genus Heteractis; species Heteractis magnifica. Next base: position 8,540 of record JAADYU020106999.1, on the reverse strand, counting down.
TGAAACAGACCTCGTCCCCCAAGAAAAGTCCTAGTAAGTACAGTTTGATGTAATCATTAAGATGCTGAAACACAGCTATTTTGAAAAAGGCTGCATGATTGCCCAACCAAAAGGAATAGCCCACTTCCAAGATATGCTTCACTTGTCACACACAAAGGTTTCAGTATGAGGCTTTGTTCTAAATTAAATTTATTCTTTTCTCCTGTCGTGGATCACTGAACATTATGCACGAAGCCTCACATTGAAACATTTGTGTGTGACAAGCAAAACATGTCTCAGAAGTGGGCTATTATAGAGCAATAAGAATTTCTTCATATTCTATATTTCTTAAATACCTAGACAACGCCTGTTGAAGATCTTCACAGAACATTGTTTAGGTATTCAAGAAATAAATATGAAGAAATTCTTATTGCTCCACAGTTCCTTTTTGATGTGTAATCACCAATCACTGATTGCCATTCATTGTTTGCCATGTCAACCTTTTTGAAATAGCCAGTGAGTATCTGATAGAGTGCGGAAAAAAACTTAAAACAGTGCAATTTTTTTTACAAATAGTGTGGAAAATAGTGCGATTTTGAAAAATGACGATCATTTTGGACTTATTTTGCAATTGTTTATGGTCTAATTATCACTCAAAATTATTATAGATTCTCATTAAAGGTAAATAATTAACTATACTTTATGTTTTGAATTATATTTTTCAAATTTAGTGAGATTTTCTATCAAAGTGCGGAAAATTAGAAATAGTGCGATCGAGTGCGATTTTTGGTCAATAGTGCGAAATCGCACCCTCGCACTCTATCAGATACTCTGAATAGCTGTATCAAACTGTATAGGCCTGCTCCAGAAAAGGATGTCATTGCCAAGCAATATCAGTGCAATTAGATACATAGTTCTTTTCGGGATAAAACACCATTTGAACAACATAACAATATTCTGTCATTATATTAATATTGAGACATTCAGTGCTGCATGGGAAACAAAAGTATTGTAGCTTTTGCCCAGAGGTCTGCGTGGAAAAATCTGGACCTCTCAGCAACCAATCAAATTGTTCCATTTCCATCCGGACCGGCTTGCCATATAATAAAAGAAAATAACAAGATCAATGTTGTCCCTGTTTAAGACTTGCACTCAGTAAATTTATGTGATGTACAATGTCATGAGGAAAAAATTCATTTAATTTGATGGAATAACACCTGTGTTGGTAAGATAATGTAATTCTCTAGTATGCCTAGTCTTGATGGCAGCATTCCAATTACTGCTCAAAGAACCAATAACTTTGCTCCCCATACCAGTTTGTCTTAACATAATATGAGTGGTTGTCTGTAAATACAACATTGCCCAGAACATACAAAATGGAAAATTAATTGAATTTTCACAAACTTTGCCAAGAAATATAGATTTTGATATAGATTTTAGTATGTGCAGGGACCAAATATGTTTTGCTATGTTATGGACTAAAGATAAACCAAAATATTAAGTGATTATAAAATAAAAACACAAGACATCACTGAACAGCTCAAAAAGTATGAAAAATAATATTAAAGGGATGAAAAACCTTGACTGCAAATCCAGTGAAGACCTACATTGCTGTAGTTCCCATCACAATGCATGTAAACTCTACTCCCTTCACACTGCACTTGACAAGTAAATGTACTGCTTGGTTTGTTGGCTGGGCATTTTTTATTAAATTTATTAATCTTTCTAATAGGTCACTGGTTCAAGAGAAAAGATGGTACAAAAAGTGACAGTGAGGTAAGAAATGAGAAAGGCATCTCTACCTCCAGGGGAGGGAATTCCATCCATCCATTCAATCAATTACCCATCCATTCATCCATCTACATGTATCTATCCATTTTTTTCCCTGTACATCTGTCCATTTTTCCATACATCCATCAATTCACTTACTCCACCAAGCAATCCAACAATGCTTTCATTCAATCATTCATTCAATCATTCATTTACTTTTTCATTCATTCATTTATTCAATCATTAATAAATAAATATTTATTTATTCAATCATTCCTTCATTTGGTCATTCATTGAATCATTCATTCATTCATTCATTTATTCATTCATTCAATCATTCTTTCATATATTCATTCATTCATATATTCATTCATTCATATATTCATTCATTCATATATTCATTCATTTATTTATTCATTCATTTATTTATTCAATCATTTCTTTAATCATTTTTTTATTCATTCACTCATTCAGTAGTCTTAACTGAGTTTTTGGGCAAACTGTCATTTTTGCTTGGGAAGTGCAAACTGCCATTATAAAAAGACTGAAATGATCATAATAGTGGTATAAACAAGAGAAATTAGCAAGGAACAACAGATTATACCCTGTTATTAAAGATAAAATATTGTAACTTTTATTCCAAGAAAAAAAAAATTATAAAACAGAAAGAACTTACATCTACATGTAGCTTGGAACACTTGGTAGAAGAAACAAATTCAAGATGTTGTACATTATAAATGATACTGGATATATTCAGTTACTTAGGTAGTCTAGTGGTTGAACTGTTGCATTGCATTTCATATATCTTTTGATGAGCGAGTTCTGAAGTTCGTTCAGAAGTGTTGAAGTTCAAGTTGTACTTTGGAAGTTCGCAATGAACATGGTTCGCACAAGCCTTGAAAAGTCCTTGAAAATGTGTTGGGTCCTTGAATACTCCTTGAATTCGGAAAATTTGAGTTTTGTCCTTGAAAAGTCCTGGAATTTTTTCAATTTCTCCTTGAACATTCCAATTTGACCTTGAATTTTGTGGGTGCTGTTGGCATAATTCTTAGTCAGCCTGAAAGCAAGATAAATCTTAGTCATCAGTCATTTCTTGTAACAAAAACTTTGTGTCAGGCCCTTCTCTTCTCACTATTTTTAAAATGGCAGAAAACACTGGGGATGAGTTTCTCTAGTTCCCAGTGTGTTCTGGGTAAATTTCAAGGTGGCGTACATTTGCCTCCTTGGTATCTAGAAACTTTCATTATAAAATAAATTTAAAGATAGTTCTTGAAAACCCCCAAAAAGTTATTGAAAAGTCCTTGAAAAGTCCTGGAATTTTTTCCCTGAACTTCTGTATGAACCATGAATGAAGTTTTGTTGTGAACTTCCAAATTACGACTTGAACTTTGGAGCTTCTAAACAAACCTCAGAACTTACTCATCAAAAGTTATGTGAAACACGCTGTAGCACTAGATGCTGTTGGTCCAGGTTCAAATCTCAATGCTGCACATTTCTTTTTTTAATCCCTTTAATTCCAGTACAATCTTTTCTTATATTTGTTTCTGAGAGATACACTAAGAGGTACACTGTAAGGCTGAATTTTAATATTTATCGGCTTGATTTGACTTTTCAAAATATGACAGCAGGGAGTGATAAGATGCTCAGTCATATTACACAACTTTTCATGTCATTACCTCTCATTTTATTTCTCAACAATTTTCATTATAGTTACAAAGGCCCAGGTCAAACGTTGAACTTCACATGAGCCGAACTCATTGAAAACAATGGATAATAAGGTGGTCTTCTTTGATGTCATTAGGTTTGGCTCATGTGAAGTTCAACATTTGACCTGGGCCTAAGTTAACATAAGCAGATCCAGGTATAGTTTTTCTACATCATACATTAGCTCAGGACATAATTATTCAACTTGCTATTGCATTCATATCAATAAGGCATTATAGCTCAGTTGGTAGAGCATTGCACTGGCATGCTAGAGGCCATTGGGTCAAATCCTGGTGAGACCTCAGTTGTTTTTTTTTTACTTAGGGATCCTTCATTTCTTATGGATGTAGGGGAGTTGGTGGGTTTCAGGAATCTGTTTATGAATGTTTACCTGACCTGCCTCTGCATATAGTTTTTGGCATGAGCCCCCACTCTTTAAACCAAAGTTTCTGGGGATGGTCCACTAAAACCTACCAGCCCCCCCCCAGCTCTTACTTCACTGTAAAGAGCATTCAACTCCTCACATATTATATCGTTTCTTGTGGGCTTATGTTTTACACATTCTTTTTCCACAGATGCAGGACAGTGATGTAAAACACCCTTATATACCAAAGGAACGACCAAAGCACTTCAGTAAAGTATTAGCGCAGATCAAAGAAAGTTCAAGAATGCCCTCCAGGTAAAGACCAGACAAATATGTACATTGTTCAAGAACAAAATTTGAAGGTTAAGTCAAGGAAAATCTTGTTGTGGTGTCTCATATAATTATAACAAATCTACAATACTGTATATCATAGCCCGCGCTCTAGTTCCTTAACTGGTTTGCACAAGGGTGTATCCTTAACTCTATGGACTGCAATCTTTCTTGATGAAGAAGGGTGCAGAATGTATTAAATTTTTACTGTGTTATCACAGGCTTCATGGTTCGTACAACCTTGAAAAGTCCTTGAATTTCAGAATTTGCCTTGAAAAGTCCTTGAATTCAATTTTTCCTTTAAAAGTCCTTGAATACTGGGAAAAAGTCCTTAAGAAAATGGAAATAGTCCTTGGATTTTATGACTTTGACAAATTTCACAATTAAAATAAAAACTTTACGGATTTCACGTGTGAGAACGATATAGAAGAATTTGACGTTTCGGCTACAATGTGGTAGCCTTCATCAGAATGATGAAAAATTAGGAAGTGCTTACAAAATACTACTTAAGATGAAAATAATCTATGTTGCTGTCCTTGAAAATTTAACTTTTGCCCTTAAAAAGTCCTTGAAAAGTCCTTAATTTTTTCCTCCACAAAGTTGTACGAACCATGAGGCTTAGAGACCTTTTTTAAATCAGAACAAGTGGTAATTTAATTTTGAAATTTCTAATTTAGTGAAGAACGTTTTTTGTTTTTTTTACAGTGTTTTGTAGAAAGATTGAATACTAGCATGGACCTAATGAAAAAAAAAAAAGAGAGACATTATCCCAATGAAAAAATATTTTTGCTAAATTTAAAATTTCAAAATTAAATTGCCACTTGTTAGCTTGTGTGATGTTATCATAAAAGAATTGGCCAACACCCAGCGTGCATCCATTTAGTTACAGACGTATTTGATCAGCTGATAAGATACACTGTTGTATGTCTCTTGCTCTTAAGGCTTGGACATCACACAATGTGATGTTGCCTGCAGAGGAAATTACATTAGTTACATGTATGTGTCCACCCATGCAACTCAGTTGCATGCGCTGCTGCCAGCAACGTCCCAAAAGAAGAAATGAGTTCTACTTTTATGTGTGGACACACGATTTCCCTGTTGCAAGCAATGCCGTAGGGAATATCATGTCGTGTTTGAGCCTCCAATAGCCTATCACATGCATTACATGTGAAACTCAAGTGCCCCACCTTGATTCTTGACTTGAGCTTTTCTTAAAATGTATGAAATGTGAAATCATGGTTGCCACGTCAGGTCAGGGGAAAGTCAGGAAAAAAATATTTTTTCAAGGTCAGGGAAAAGTCAGGGAATTCTACTTTCAGTCAGGAAAAAATATTAGATTTTGAGCAAAAGTCAGGAAAAAGTCAGGGAGTATGGTTCCCTCCTAGCTGATGGTTTGATATCATTGTCATATGCTAAATTTGCAAGCCAATGAGAAGGATCATTTTAATTTGATTGACATATCAGTTGTTTATTATAATTATTGTTACGGTGGCTGTCTACACAAGTGCTTTGCCCAGTCTCCGTTCAATGTATTAGTCACCAGTCCCCCTGCTTGTTCATGCATTGGGCATATCGGCAGCATCTGAATAGACCTCTTTAGCTTCACATGCAAATTGCCCATTTCAGACCATGTGACATTCTCTTGGGAATTGTTCTTTTATGAGGAACATGTTAAAATATTAACATATGAAAGAATCAACTCCCAAGAGTGACATCACGTGGTCTGAAATGGGTAAACAAACAATGAAGCTAAAGAGGTCTATTATCAGGTCAGGAAAAATTAAACTTAAGAAAGGGAAAATTCAGGAAAAGTCAGGGAATTTAGTAATTGGATTATTGTGGTAACTAAGATAATGTATGACTGGGCCTAGCATCCTATATGCACATTAAATTCTTCACTCAATGGTGTGTAACCATTTGACTTTAAGTCCAATTTAATATGCAGCCATTTCAAAAAAGTTTGTCCTTGGTAAAGGAGATAGGCAATGGGTCATACTAGAACTATCTCATGAACAAATGATGCTATTGTCAGTGACTAAAACTGCAAAAAATGGCTTCTTTTGGCTGCCAGCAGCACTGAATATCTCTATTAATATAATGACAGAATATTGTTACTGGGTCTCATTGGAATTAACTTTGATTACCTTTAGCTCAGATCACAATTTATCACATGTTTAGAAGCCAAACTATACTTTGTTCTTTTTTTTACAGTGGAAACAGAAGACGAAGCAAAACCTCAGATGTGTCAATCTCTTCTACAGCTGTTAGTGTGGATGGGCCTGGTTCTAATCAAGGTGTTCTGATGTCAATTAGTGGGTCAGCTGAGCTGCACTCAGGAAGAAGCAACACTGCACTGTCAGCTACTGACGAGGAGAACATGGATGTGGACTCTGTAAGTATTTTGTTGCTATCAAGTAACTACCAGTATTAGTTAGTAGATTTGTGTTTAGTTATTCTCTCATTCTTTCATTCATCCATTCATCCATTCATCCATTCATCCATTCATCTGTCCATCTGTTTATCCTTCTGCTCACTTGTCTGTCCATTCATCCATCAATTAATTTTCCTCCTATCTTTCTATCCATTCATATGTCATCCAATCCATCTTGCATCTATTTATCTGTTCATTTGTTAAACTTTGAATCCCCTCCATCAACCTTTCCAACCAACCACTTTATCTGCCATTTAATTATTCTATCTGCCCACCAAGTACACAACCATCCATCCATCCACACACCCAATCCAGTACATAACCATCTGTCCATCCACCTACCCATCCAGTACACAACCATCCATCCTTCCATCCACCCATCCAGTACACCCCTTTTTTACTCTGACGAAGGGCGAAAGCTCGAAACGTTAGTAAAGTTAAGTATATTTTTCTTTTTTTCATGGTGTTACAGATTTCCTTTTATTGGTTATCACAACCATCCATCTATCCATCCAACCAACCACTTTATCTTCCATTAAATTATTCTGTCCACCCACCAAGTACACAACCATCCATCCATCCACACACCCATCCAGTACACAACCATCCATCTATCCATCCACCCATCCAGTACATAACCATCTGTCCATCCACCCACCCACCCAGTACACAGCAATCCATCCACCCACCCATCCAGTACACAGTCATCCATCTATCCTCCCACCCACCCAGTACACAACCATCCATCCATCTATCCATCCAACCAACCACTTTATCTGCCATTTAATTATTCTATCCACCCACCAAGTACATGTGTACACAACCATCCATCCATCCACACACCCATCCAGTACATAACCATCTGTCCATCCTCCCACCCACCCAGTACACAACCATCCATTTATCTAGCCAATAAATGTATAAAATATAATTCCATTAGAGTGATTTTGCTTTGTACTAGTTGATAAGGAACAAAAGAAAACACTAGGTTTAGAGTCTACTACTAACTATTAGTTTGCCTATTCTTTCATGGTCAAAGGAAAATCACTCTACCTGATTTCTCAATTTTTTGTTAACTACTGTGTAATGTTTTGTATTTGTAAATAGCTTGATGGGATCATGGGTTCTCAAGATAAAGACACTGATGAGGTAGATGCACAAGTAGCTGATTCAGAGGTTAGTAGATATCTGACATACTCTATTCTATCATTGTTATTTTACTCTTGTCATTGATCTGATTGAGAATTAGTTAATGAAATTATAAATGCATAAGGATAAGCAACTTGTCATGCACCAAAAATTGATTTTGCAAGAGCAAAATTTTGTTGCATGAAGTAGAAACAGCTTTTACTTTTTGCAACAAGCAGCCACTACTTGCAATACAACATTGTTACATGACAAGATGTACATTTTGTTGCTTGTCTTAAAAATGGTTTTTGTCAGTACTTTCATCATTGGAAGTTAGTAAGCTGTATTTTTGAAAAGGGAGATTGAGTTAAGGAGGCTTGAAATGGTTTTCAAAATACTAACAAAAAATTGTGTGGAAAGACTTTATATAACTCATGTATGGCAGGAGGTAGACCCAAAAGACCAAAGACCATAAAATAAAGATTAGAATGAAATTGAAAATATGATGTGAGACGTTGCTATGACAACGATAGAACACTTCAAATGTACACAAAGTTTTTCATTAAAAAAATCATAACTCAAAAACCACACAGTAAAAGTCGTTTAAAATGGGCTTATTTTAACTTATCATGATCCAATCTTTGATTTGAAAGAAAAAGAAAAAGTTCTGTGTGAGCTCCCTTAACTGTTTTAGATTTTGTCAACATTTCTGAGTAGTATTTAACTGCCACCCGATTAGCTCAGTTGGTAGAGCATCGGTCTGTTGTGCGGGAGGTTGTGGGTTCAAGCCCCAGCTGACCACCACTCAGGGTCTTCAAATAACTGAGGAGAAGG
>JAADYU020106887.1:0-19935 GCA_011763375.2 Heteractis magnifica | reverse complement strand
TTTTTTCTTGAACACTATCTTTTTGGAAACTTTTCATTATCGTCAGATTACATGTTACAAGGGCTTGCACTGTTTAGGGAGAAAGAAGTATCTAAGAAAGTAATATTCAAGGCGTTAGTTGACACAGTATTCTGCAAAACTCTACAACATCTTTCACCCATGTATGATACGAAAGCAATTTCTGAGGCCTTAACGCTTGCTAAGGAGCACTTTTTAAAATGTTTTGATTTTGCGAAGCATCAAGCCATAGATAAAGTCTTGAAATTTTTAAAAAACGACCATGTATTGGAAGATGAGAGTAGCTTGGTATCTTTAGCATACGGTATATTGAATGCACTTGTGGAATTAGGGGCCAACCCAAACAGCTCAGATGCGGATGGCAATACCGCACTTCATTATGCAACACGCTTACCATTCTACGGCATATCTAAAGCCACAGTTATTTTCCTATGCCAGCACCTTAAGAACTTAGGATTGTCTGTTAAAAACAAAAACCATCAATACGAAACCCCTCTATTGTATTGTTTATCTCGTGAGGTTTGGAAAAGTTCCAAAGAAAAGCACCAATGGAGAGCAGTTGAGACCCTTACACACGTTTGTCTGTTCTTGCTGAAACACGGAGGTGGGGCCGGTATCGAAGACATCTCACGAAATGGAGAGTCAGTATTTCATTTAGTTTTTGAAATCTTCCAAATGGGTTTCCACCTGCAAGAAAAAGATGGAAAAGAGAAGGCTATAAGTGAAACAACGGCGCTTTTGCGGTTATTCGTAAATGCGAATACAATCAAAGGAGTGACTGTCAACAAGAAGGATATTCATCTTTATTCACCTCTTCATTTGTGGGCGTCACTAGAACTCACGCCACCTGAAGACCCGTTTGGATATCCTGAAGATGACACGTTCAACAACTTTGAGATGATTCTACAACAGCTTTTGGAATGCGGAGCACAGCTTAATAGTAGAAACGAGAACGAGGAAACTCCTCTACATCTGTGCAGAACTTGGAGAGCCGTTCAACTCCTGGTAGACGCGGGAGCTAGACCGAACGATACCCATTCTTGGGGACGTCCACCACTGCTTTCGGCTGCAGCGAGAACATTCTCAAACAAATGGCGTTTTTATCCAGACGTTTCGTTAGATCCAAAAGCATTTTGGAAGAAGACTCTTGAAATTGGCCTGAATCCTTGGGCTGTTGACCAACATGGCGACTCTGTTTTGGGTTTTCTCATTAAATCGCATTCCTTTGCACTTTCCGAGGCCCTTATTAATGAGGCATGTGAAACGAAGGCTATTCAATGCGACACGATTGCACAAGCACTGTTGAATGCCATTTGCAAAGATGAATCTCCGCGTTCATATTGGAAAATTGACCTGGCTCACAAGATTTTAGAATCAAGGGAAATTTCTGGAAAACTCAATGTAGATTTATCACTTTACTTCTGCTGCAGAAATATCATAAGCACATCTCGCAACCTAGCCGGAGTTGACTGGAATGACGTGAATATGAAACTTGCGCAAAGGCTTCTTCTGTACGGAGCTGATTACAAGGTACCTAATGCAAGTGGAAAGTCTTGTCTGGACATCGCTGCTACTCGTCCTGCACTCAGGGCCTTTCTGGAGAAACCCTTGGAAATTTACGAGCTTCCTTTTGTCATTCCGTGGACCTCTGTCTCTAAAACCCATCGAAGGAAGCTAGAAAAAGTTGCAAGGAAAACAAACAGCAGGTACATCCAGTCGTACTGGTACTACAATAAGCCCTTGCAAAGTGGGTCGTTTGGAATCATCTTTGCAGGAATAAATGAGAAGGATGGCAGGGAAGTTGCCATCAAACGCATCGAAAAGCTCCGCATGCAGCGACCAGAAGACAAACGGGAAATAACTAACCTCACTGCTCTTGCAGAGAGCGAGAAAATCGTGCGTTACTTGCACTTCTTCGAGGATGAAAATTTCTCTTATGTTGTCTTGGAACTGATGGAAGGAAACCTCGACGAGTACCTCGACACCTCAATCGATGTCGCAATAAGTGTTTGTCTTTGTGCAGACGTTGTCCTAGGGGTAAAACATCTCCACGGGCAAAACATTTTACATCGCGACATTAAGCCTACCAATATTCTTTACAGAATTTACCCTAGACTGTGCTTAAAAATTGCCGATTTTGGCTTGAGCCGTAGAATCGACAAAAATTACTTTTCTACAGTTTTGAGCACTAACGCCGTCGGAACCAAATGCTGGATTGCCCCAGAAGTGTTGACATCTAGAAGTGATCATTCCAAATCTTCAGATATATTTGCATGTGGCCTTGTTCTTCATTACCTGCTGTCACCGAAAAGGCATCCGTTTGCCCCAGCAGACAGCACAGGTAAAAGTGCTTCGCAAATCGACAACGAAACAGAAAATAATATCATGAATAATAAAATGCTTGCCTGGGATAAATCTATCTCTCTTGAAATGACTAACATTCTCAAAGCCATGCTGGAAAGCGATGAAACTCGACGTCCAGCGGCAGAAGAGGTTGCGGCTCATCCATCGTTTTGGTCCCAAAGGAAAAAGATTGACCTCTTGATTGCTGTTGGTAACCAAAAGCCAGAATTCACCTGTCCTCGCGCTAAGAGGTCAACTCCACTGAGTGCTGTTGAGACAGATTTGGAGTCGTGCTTTGGGATAATTGTGAATTATGGAACATGGGACGATTCAAACTACCTTCATATGCCTGCCTTGTACGCTGAAATGATCAAAGGAAGAGCACGAGGGTATGATACTTCCTCGGTGGTAGAGTTGGTACGTTTTATTAGAAATTCGTACGCACATGTGAGCGTTCACTTTTCGAAATTGCTGCTTGAAGACTATGTGTTCTTGGATTATTTCCCAAATCTCGTCCTAGAGGTTTTCAAGGCTGTGGAACGTCATGGATGGCATTGCACAAGAAATGATATTTCCAACGCGTTGAAGGATTAACAATTTGCCGTTCAATGTGTAGAATTTAAGCAAGGACCTGTCTATCTGGGCTGTAATGTTCTTCCATTACAAACCACAGGCCATTCCCTTGAGTACAGCTGAGAAGATGAACTTAAACGTGAAACTTTATTTCCAATAATTTGAAATGGGAATATACCATTACGTCCCTAAACTGAGAAGTCTGTTGTGTTATACTTAGGCTTAGAAACATTGCGAATAAGAATTCAGACATGCCAGAAGTCCATAGTTATGGACACCTGGATATGCTTATAATAGGCCCCAAGCATGATGACGTTTTATACCTACACTCCCAGTAATCCGAGTACTCCACCCTTCGGTGGCTTTTTTGGTCATGTTTAAAATTAAAATTTTCACTACTGTATTGTCTTGGTATTCTGAAAGGAGTTTTAACATTTGAATTTGAAAAGAGATTTCGAAAAAAATTCTGGTAGTTTAGGTATGGAACGTCATAAGGGTTTAGATCTATATGCACACCGTTCGTCAGTAACCGCGGTAGCTTCTTTAGACTAGAAAGAACCTAGGAACTAGGAAGAGAAGACTATAATTCAAAACAGTATCAAAACGTTTGGGAGTCAAGAGAAAATTTATCTCTGCCAGGTCCATCCTCCTGGGTCTATTTGGTGTCCTTAAAGTTGGAGAACACGCTACAATCTTTACTCTTGAGGCAAAGCATTAAAAATTCTAAAAAAATCTTAAACCGCGCGGCCGGCCGCGGAAGAAACAAAGGGCCACGTGCGTGTGTGGATTTGAATCAGTCCCGAAATCTTACCTGATAATTTTTAGTTACATAATGCTGCTTTTAGACTCTAAAGGAAGGGAGGGATGGAGGGATGGAGGGATGGAGGGAGGGAGGGAGGGAGGGGAAACATTATTTCCTGGACCGGCGGACAGTCTTCTTTAATCATTTAGAACCTCCAGTAGCCATGTCAAGAATGCTTCTGCTAATGGTAACGACTGGACTGTTTTAAAGCACGTTTATGAATTTTGTTTATTTTTTTATTTTATTTCACAACCAAACAATTTGGTCTCTAAATTCATATACTTTAGGCAAACTTAGAAAATATAATTATCTCGTTTTAGTGTAATAAGTTAGATTATTTTCATTTGAGGCTCTACGTTTTAACATGCTTAAATCGCAGAAAATGAGTAAAAGAACCACATATTAATCTTTACAATAAAATACTCTTCTCATTCCTTTGTGCATTATTTCTTCCAGGAATGCTCTTGGATGTAGCTCCAAAAATCTTACTCCCATTGCTAAAAACAAAAGAAAATCTTAAGCCGAACGATAGAGTACCCGGTTCGGTTTTAAGATCTTGTTATTTTTGATAGAGTAATGTAATAAGGTAATGCTAATGATAACATTAGTATCGTGCGTTGTTAAGAGGTACAGGACGCCTCCATGACAACACCAGTGCAATGTCTTCACAAGAGAGTTTAAGAAACTTCTAGCAGTATAACGGATTTGGAAAACAGGTCAAACCGTTTCATGTTGATCTTTCCTTGTCACCAGCGTCGCCATTACCACCAACCGCTTCCAGAACTTCCACAGCAGCAACTGGGATACGAGTACCTAGAAAGCGGTAAAAATACAATATCAAGATCTTCGTACATCTTGATTTCTTGGAAACGTGCATGCGCAAAGGTTTTTCTCTGATTTCACTTCTAGGTGTTTCTCATAGCAAGGCATGCGCAATCGGAAGCCTATTTTCGGTGCGGGATTCAACTGGAATAGGCGCGGAAAGAAACACAAAGTACGTTGCAATCCGTTGCAATCATTTTTTTTTTTTTTTTTTTCGTGTTTCATTACTGGTTTCTTATCTTGTGTCTGGGTTTGTCCAGAGAATCTTGTCTAATAATGTGGATAATCAAGACACGATAGGATCAGATTCCAGCTTACCGGGTCCAAAGATACATGTCACCCCAGCGTCATAAAGAAAGTTGTAATCTTGAGGAGGAATAACGCCACCACAAACCACAATAATATCACTAGAAATACAACAGACAAATTAATGTCACAAACATTAGACACCCCTTCAGTGGGGAATGGTGTTTCATTCACGCGGGATATGTAAGGACGAATCTGATGTTGTATCTGGTTTAGCAAGCGACAATCGACATCTACCGACGATTGTCTAAAGATATAGAATATCATCCCCTTCCCTCCCCCCTTTAGATGTAAGTGTCACAACAGTGACAGGGATGCCCCTAAGTTAGGACTTGGGGCGATATAGCAATCCTGTACCCAAAGAATGAGTCTCGGGTTGTGGAATACCACCCCTCCCCCCTCCTCCTTGAGAGAGAGGAGATTACAACAGGATGCCCAAACATTAGGACTTGGGGTGATATAACAATCCTATACTCAAAGAATGGGCCTCCAATGGGTAGCGTGTCCTTACCTTCGTCCCATGTTCTTTAGTTCTTTGATGAGTTCAGGGATGAGTGTTTTGTGGCCGGCGGCCTGTGAACTGACGCCAACCACGTGAACATCAGCATCTACTGCTTGTTGTGCAACCTCTCCTGGTGTCTGCGAGATTCAGTTCAAATAAGAAAGTGGCAAACATCAAACACGGAAAGGCGAAAGATGAATAAAGAGGAAGAAATGAAACAATGAACAAAAATCGACGAGCGCATATTGTTGTTTGACAGTCTTAAACGTACGGACGTGTCGTTCAATGATCTTGATGGTACCGTATTCTGATTGGATCATAGCTAGAGCAAGATGCTGGACAGAGCGTTTTCAATTCCCTATCTTTCGTGCGCAAGCCATATGATAAAAACATAACGTTTTACCTGGAAAAGTGGTCCAATGTCGACATCAAACCCAAGATCAGCAAATCCCGTAGCAATGACCTTTGCGCCTCTGTCATGCCCGTCCTGTCCCATCTTGGCTACAAGGATTCTTGGACGTCTACCTTCTGCCTCGACAAACTCCTATGATAAGAACATCGAAACGAAGCGCCATGATTCAGTCACGTCACCTTGTAATAAGAGGGTCACCATGTACTCAAGGGTCGGCATAATCATGAGGTCTGATAACCCTCTCCTATGCAAATGAATCCTAATTCTAACCAGCTGAGCGAACAACTAGCTGCGCAAAGCATTGTTGGCAAAACCTCCGGCCCTCACTCTTTGGTTAGAAAATTTATTTCCGCTCAGCTGGAATGGAGTCTTTTACCACAATTAAATAAGAATTAATAAACATTACAAAAATATAAATTAATTAACAAATGAAGGGTAATTCACTTCCCAGATAGCTATGGGAAGCTAATCAAAGCTGGGAAGTATAAGCAATAAGTAGTTAACATAATTCAAGGTCGTTAATAAGTAATATAAGGAGATTACAAAGTTCATAAAACAACGTAAACCAGCGACCCATAATTTGGTGCCCCCCCCCCCCCCCCCCACAGAATGTCCCCCAGAAACCCCTTTCTGGTCACCCCCCTTCCTCTTTCATCCTTTCTTTTTCTTAACCCCCCTCTACCTCACTTGAGGACCTCAAAACCTCATGGTTGGAAATTCCTTGGGGGTGGGGGAGGGGGTGGGGGAGGGGCATGGTAGTGTGGATGGCACTAGAAGACTGTGTAGGGTGTTGGAAATAGACGCCGAAAAGTTAGAAATCCTGGAGGCGACGAGACAGCGGAAAATCCTTACAAGTGGAAAGCAAAAGATGGGCATATATAATAACAATAACTAAGGTTCTTATATAGCGCAGTCTCATAATCTCGGCGCGCTTTACAAAGATTAATAGTCAGTATTTAAAAAACCCCGCCTAATTCGAGCGTTTGTATCTTTGATATGCACTGACAAGGAGTTACATAGAAGGACTGGGAAGGCAGTGAGATCAAGGAAAACTCAGAATACTTGTTTTTCCTCCCATGCTCCCCCACACACACACACACACTCCCGGCGATCTGTTCCATACTCAGGTTATCTTGGTGCTTTACAGCTTACCTCTACTTTTTTGATGCAATTCTTAATCTCATCTGCTTCACCATATTCCGTCTTGTACGCACCGCTCACCATGCGATCACTGGCCACATGTCGCCCTGTCACCTGGCACAAACAACATCACATATCATCAATAATCAATAATAATAAATGATACTGAATGAATAATATCCTATTTCGCCGCAAGGCCCAAGCACCAGTACTGCACTTATGGTCGATCTTTACAATAGTCAAACCTGACTTTATGTTGGGTTCTTATTCCTTGCGTTAAATATTCGAAATTTGCGGCGAGGACATGACGCGCAACAGTCTTCACGGTTGGACACACGGTGCGATTTCCCCGTTGCAGGCAACGTCGCAGGCCAACGTCGTATCGTGTGTCCGAGCCTTACGCCTATTTTCATAATTAAGCAACCTAGACCACTCCAGATGTCTGGGATTTTGGCTTTCGTTAATCAAAATAATTACTAACTCAGACTGTTGAAACTTTGATTGGCAGAAGCCAAAAACCCAGACTTTTGCAGTCACCGCTCAATGTCTCAAAATCAACATTCTAAATTCCAATTGGATGTTTCAGTGGATGAAGAGCCACTCCGTGGAAATGCCACTGCCAAATCCGTTATGATGATGATGATGATGATGATGTTGATGATGATGATGATGTTGTTGATGATGTCTGGGTTGCGTAATGTTGGAAAAGGGTAAAATAAATTCTTCAGAGAGCGTGCTAAACGCTAACTTTAAATTCGCGCGTTCAAACGTTTTTCTTTACACTGAGGAAGGTCCTCGTTTGGACCAAAATGTCTGTAAGTTTTCAATACAATATTCAAGCCAGTGACAACACAACTTAGTTACTGTCCTTGCGGTGATTGTGAGAACTAACGAAGGCTTGTATACGTGCCACATCAGCGCCATCCAGTTGTTAACTCACCTTTTCAATGGCTTCGGTGATTTCTCCAACTGTACATCGCACGCGGGAAGCCTGTGGGATTCGATAAGGTTCCTTAGTTTCATGTAAATCTCACTCTGTTGAACTACAACACAATATGGGTTTACACGAACCTTGATGGCGAGATCCAGAAGATTTCCTTCGCCAGTTTTGGCACATTCTGTGATAGCATTCAGAGCTCTTTGAACCTGAGCAATCCAAATTAATGGGTAAAATGTGAATAAGTCTAAGATGATCAGTAATCAGTGTTAGACCACGTTCAGACGTCAAACTTTTGCTGCGTCGAATCTAATAGTTGCATTAATTTGACTGAGCCAGTCGCACAAAACGACCAAAGATCAGCCTTGGTTCAAACGCCGAACTCTCATCACGTCAAATGCAGTGCAATTATAAAAGCTCAATATCATAGCAGCCTTGGCTTTTGGTAACGTTTATAGCAAGCTTCAGAATTAAATGCTACGTTTGAATCACACGTCGATTTTAATGAATTTCATCATAGTCACTAACTACTAACTATGATTTCAGTCCACCCTAAAGGCAATTAAATTCGACACGGCAAACTAGGTCGTCTTCTGAACTGGGTGTTAGTCTTACATACGGTCTTCTGGTACGATAATAATGCATGAGCTTATATCTGTAACATATACAAGTTGATGACTGTGGTATTGGGCTTTAAGTCCTGGAATTACCAGAACAAGAGCCTTGCTATGGCACGTAGGAAGCATGTTTTGGCCTCCAAAGGGTTTCTATCAGCAGAATACATCAAGTGGAAGATGCATCAACGCCTAAAGCATGAGGTACAACTACTGACATTCATCATTCGTGATTTCAGGTAAACTGTTTAACTGAAAGGTACGTGTACTCTACCTCATCGCTGTCTCGAGACGCCTTTACTTTCCTTAATTTCTCAAGCTGAAATGCAAGAAAAACACTTCAATACGACTCAATTCAACTCACACTCACACCTCGCTTCCTCCAAAACAGACGATTCATGCGCAATATAACTCATCTCCAGACTATCGGTTTTCCGTTGTTGTCCCCCCCTCCCCCAGAATGAAGGATTACGGGCCAGCAAGAACCAAAAACAAAACCAACTTTTGTAGCTTCAGCTCAGTCTAGTTCAGTGATAGTTGTGTTGGCAATCAGAAATCAGAAAAAAAGCAAATAAGCTAAGCTCATTATTACTTCGTACTATTAACTATTACCATCTGTAAATAAAGTCTTTTTGAGATCGTTGGTTTTACCCAAGCTCCTTTGCTTCTCGGCAAGACAAGCTCGAGGTATGAATATTGTAAATCTTCTGAAAGAAGGTAGTGTTTTAAAAAACATTTACCTGTTGTTCTCGGACACGAGTGTTATCCACCACAAGGACCTCGACTTCTTCTTCCTTTTGCAACCGGTACTTATTGACTCCAACAATGGTTTCTATAGCAACCAGAACTAGTTTAAGATCCTCTAATCTCCTGCACAGCCGCAATCAGAGATGACCCTAACAGCGGTTGTGCAGGAGACTTAAGATATAATAAAAAAATTGTGTGTGACTCTTAAAAGTCACGGCACAGTCAAACGAGATTATTGTCATATGAAATCTGATATACCTATTTCAATAAATGCTGATAACGGGAAATCTAAAATGGTTTATCTGAGACCGATAGGGATTGTGGGTGTCAACATGAATACCACTGAATGCCATTCAAGCATAATTGCAACTATACAGTTGCAATTTAATTAGGCAAGCTTTCAACCTCCTACACATTAGCAACTCAACACCATTCCGGTGTGATTACAACTAGGCGAGCTTTCGACATCCCACAATTCCAATTGGTCTCAGATCAACCATTTCAGATTCAATGTGTATTGAAATAGGCATATTTAACAATTTCACTTTTTTTCTCTTCCTTTTCCCTTCAATGCAAGTCAGTGGTGCTAACAAAAGATTATCATTTAGATGAGAAAATAATATTCCACATCTTACCTGTTCCTGAATCGATTCTTGCTTGTCTTTTAGCTGCACATTCTTCAATTCTTAGCTTAGGCATTCCTGCAGCAACAGCTTTAGCCATTCCTCCCAGCTCCTCTACCTGTCAGAAAAAATAAATAAATACCTCTTATTAACCGAGCACAAGAGCCATACCGTAAGTTATGGACCAGGTTTTTTTTCCACTGCTTCAAGGCCCAAGCAGGTAGTGTGCCATAAAAACATGGGAAAAAAACAAGGTTCCATAACTTACATATGGACCATGCAAGTGAGGTTAATAAGATGATTATTAACACAAAAATAAGGTTGGTGGTCTGTTCCATAAGTTATGAAATTGGCCAATTGGCCAATTAGTGTGTATGAAATTGCCTTGCCATATAATAAGGTACCAGCAGAAGCTAACATTTACAAGTGCACCACATATTGAGGTTCACAATGACACTCAGCCATATTGGAAATGACATAGGATGAAAGTTGGATGGAATAGTTTCACTGAGAAATCAATACATTTTTAATTTCTTTGTTATCTAAATTTTGGCAATACTATTCATGTAGGTATTGTTTTTCATTTACTTAATCTCTCTTTCTTGTATTCATAATTTCCATTCACCCCTCTCACCACCCAGATTATACTATTTGCAGGTCTTCTTGCACAATTAGCAGAAACATGTGTACTACAAATACCATAATGTGCATGCATACTAACCTCTTTGATCACTTTTAATCCCTCTTCATACACTTCATCCGTCAGACATTCCATCAGGTATGACCCTCCCCATGGATCAGCAACCTACCAACAAACATAACACTACACACTAACCACCTTTTACATTGTGATTATGCTGCATGAACAGGACTAAAAATTCTAGCTCCATACATTGATAATCAAAGATTGGAGCTGCTAAACAACACAAGGGCAATCCCTAAATAAGCAGTGCATCTAAAAAGCCTCTTGCTTGCCAAGTTCTAAGCCAGATACAGTAACTTAAGGAGATTCATTGAGATTGGTTTCAAATTTTTTCCTTGGTCTATGAAACTGAGATCAAGAGTAAATTTCATGATTGCACTTGACTATGGAAATTTTCTTCTCATACACCACTGGGAGCTGACTGCCACCACCTGACTCCTTTATTTCTCAAACAGTATTAACACTACAACAAGATGGTTAAGACTGTATATAACAACACCCTTACAGATTTCCAGCAAATGCTGATTCTAGTTTTACTGAGGGGGGGTACTTCGGGGCTCTAGACTGAACGTCAGCAATGGTGGACAGCAAGAAAGCAACTGACTCAGACACTGAACATGTGACCTAAGGCCCCTAGGGCCCAGGCCCCAGCAGTGTGAGAGAAAACATTTTCACTTCTTTTGTTCCATTCCTCAGCCAGTGGAAAATACAATTTGTACCTCTCAATAATGAAACATTTGCAGCAAGTAGTTGTGAAAACAGATTTTGGTTCAGGGGCAGACTAAGGGTACACCCCTGAGGAAAGTGCCCTTACAGACTACTACCATGTACCCCTTTCACTCATGACTACTGCAGGTGCAACCTCCCCTAGAAATACCATTACAATTTACCTTAGGGATACCAGATTCTTCCTGTAAAATGATTTGTGTGTTTCGGGCAATTCTGGCACTGAAGACTGTAGGAAGAGCAAGTGCCTCATCAAAAGAGTTGGTGTGAAGAGACTGGGTTCCACCAAACACAGCAGCCATTGCTTCTATGGTCGTACGAATGATGTTATTATAAGGGTCCTAGAAATAAAAATGTTTTATGTCAGTCTTAATTGGAGTGACACTCAATGCAGTGTCAACAACCATTCAGTCAGTTAGCTAGTCATTTACTGGTGGGTAAAGTCAGTCAGCTCAGTTGGTCATTGTGTTAGTTCACTGGGTCAGTCACTTGAAAGTGTAAATACCTGGGAAGCTGATAGGTAAACAAGTAATAAGGCCCATATTATGCATAGAGTATTGTGGTGACTCTCAATCAATTTTCAAAGAAAGCAATGTTTGAGAGTTACAACGTTATATGCATATTATAAACCATATTAATTATTTGCCTACTTCCTGGTCTTATTTCTATGTATCATTTAACCTTTTGAACCCAACAACCTTTTTCAATTTGGTGTATACAAACCAGAAATCAACTTGTGTGCTGTGATGCAGCACTATTTTTGCACATTAATATCCATCTGTTGTATGATATACTACTCTAGCAAACACTGACAAAAAAGTACCTGTTCAGTAAGTGACCATCCTGATGTCTGGGAATGTGTCCTCAAGAGACAAGACTTTGGATTCTTTGGTTGAAAATTCTCTTGGATCAAATTAGCCCACAATCGTCTTGCTGCCCTCATTTTTGCAATCTCCATGTAGAAGTTCATGCCAACACCCCAGAAAAAGGAAAGCCTTGGAGCAAATTTGTCAATGTCCAGCCCAGCCTTCAGACCTAACAGGTGCAATAATGCATTATTAAGGCTCACACACAATGTGACAGTGCCTGTGGTACTGCTGGCAAGGGGGAAATTGCATCATGTATCCACCTGTGCAAAGTGTTGCTTGTGATGTCTCAGAAGTAGAAACAATTTCTACTTAATCAGCAATGTTGCTGGCAATGTCATGCACAACAGTTGCACGGGTGAACACATAGTGCAGTTTCCCTGTTGCAGGCAATGTTGCATCATGCGTCTGAGCCTTAAGTTAGTAACCTCCTTTTAGCAGCATTTTTATGCCCTCACCCCCCTACCCCCCACCCCCCCCCCCACTCCCACCCCAAACACAATACTCCATTTCAAAAACAGAAAATTAATGATTGGTCACAAAGATAACATAACTGTTATAGTTGTCAGACCTGTTCTACAGTACTCTATGCCATCAGCAATTGTGAATGCCATCTCCAGAATAGCATCGGCTCCAGCTTCCTGCATGTGATAGCCTGAGATGGATATGCTGTTGTATTTGGGCATGTTCTATAAATCAAAAGTAATATGATATCACATTATACCCAGTTAATCAGGTTGTAATACTCCATAACACTTTATCAGTAAGGTGTTGGTCCGTGGATAATAAGGAGTCATTTATTGGTTGGTAAGGTGTTAGTACATGTAAATAGTTGGTAAGGTGTCAGTGCATGTAAGTCACTAGTTGGTAAAGTGTCAGTACATGTAAGTGGTTGGTAAGGTGCTGGTACATGTAAGTGGTTGGTAAGGTACCAATACATGTAAGTCACTAGTTAAGGTGCCAGTACATGCAAGTCACTAGTTGGTAAAGTGTCAGTACACGTAAGTGGTTGGTAAGGTGCTGGTAAATGTAAGTGGTTGGTAAAGTGTTGGTACATGTAAGTGGTTGGTAAGGTGCTGGTAAATGTAAGTGGTTGGTAAAGTGTTGGTACATGTAAGTGGTTGGTAAGGTGTCAGTAAGTGGTTGATTAGATGTCGTTTCATCATTTACTAATAAATTTGTTCTTGGAATTTGAAATCAATAAGATGTTGGTGATCAGTAAGTGGTTGGACAATCACTCACATATTTTACACCTTATGTGTATAGAGCATGTGGTTTGACCTATGAGACTGCTCAATTAATTTTTTAATCCTACCTGTGATGTGTAAGCAAAGATATCTCCAATGATTTTCATAGAGGTGTCAGGTGGAAATATGTAGGTATTTCTGACCATAAATTCTTTTAAGATGTCATTCTGAATAGTGCCTGCCAACTGGTCTTGTTTGGCTCCCTAAAAAAAGTTCAAAGATACATGATTTAGATATATAAACTGTCTATCATACAACACATTTCTTCAGATTGGAAACAAACAGGCTTTTTTGAGTTCAAATATCTTGCAATGGGTCCCAGTGACAACCATCCCCAATCATTCAAAGTGAACAGATTTTTCTAAAAAATTGTAAAGTCTATATAACTGTTAATACTATTATAACATAGCCATGATATAACATGTAACCTGATTGGTTAATTAGTGTGAGCAACTGTGCACCATAATTGGATGAACTGCATGCTGACATGAATGAGAACAGCAGGTTCTAAGTTTTGAGATGATTCATAGCTAAGACCTTTTTTCAAATACATGACTTTTTCTTCTCCAGCTATGTTATAAAAGAGATAGCCAAAAAGTTGTACATACATGGAGTTATGGACTGATGCACTTGGTGGGATGCTAAGCATTCAAGAAACAAGAGTCTCGGCTTTGCCTCATGCTTCTCTTACCTTTCTCTTGTACTGCCTCCTCTGTGCATCTCTTAAAGAAATGGTTCACGCTTAACATGTATCCATCATGAAATGGATGCACACAGAAGGTTGCTTAAGCACGAAAGAAGAATAAGGGTCACACAAGGTGAAGGCAAGTAAGACTCTAGCTTCTTGAGTGCTTAAGGAACCAACCAAGTGGATCCATTTTACTATGGGTGCTCAATATAAGTGTGAACCTTCTCTTTTATGACATAGCCAGAGCTGAAAATAGTATTTATATTTGAAAAAACAGGGGCCACAAAGAGGGTGGGGCTGGATGGGCTATGGTCCCCCCACTTTTTTCCAAATCTACATTAATTGATTATAACAATTTCAAAGCTACTCCATGATCCCTGTCAACACTTAGCCCCCCCACTTTCATAGCTGCTCCGCTGTCCCTGAAAAATATTAATAAGATTCTCAAAACACAGGCATGCGCACTTCTTGATCATGTCAGCATGCAGTCCATCATGAAATGGATGCACACTCGTGCATGTTACAGGTGAATTTTGGATTCAGGTGAATCTAGATTCACCTAGGTGAATTTAGGTCAGTTTAGGGTTAGGGTTAGGGTTAGGGTTGGGGAAAGCTTTGTATTTCATAATCAATTGGACCTATTATGCCAACGAAATCACCATTAGTACAGTTGGCTACACACTGGTTTCTCAAGCAGAAGGTCTCAGGTTCAAATCCCAGTACAGTCAGGTAAAAAGAAAAAGAAAAAAAAGCTAATTAGATGAATAAGAATGTAGGAATAGTTAGGGAGGGGAGGGGATAAGAGGAAATGGGAGAATGGTAGAAAGATAGGAAGGAAATGGCAAAATAGTAGGAAAAATAGAAACTGGAAATCTTGTTCTTGTTCTCTTTTATGAATGTTGGATAATTTACCTAGGTGAATCTAGGTTCACCTGAATCAGAAATTCACCTGTAACATGCACGCAAATTAACCAATCACGGAGCATGTTATATCACAACTTTTAATATGTTCTTAAACTTGATGGACACATGCTGGGTGTTGATTGTCATTCTGTAAAACAAAGTGCATGAGATCACTATTCCTCCAATCAGAATGCTCAGATTAATACTCGGGCATCACAAAACACACCTGCTCTTCAGCAGCAACTATGTACATAGCCAAGACAGGAAGCACAGCACCATTCATTGTCATGGAAACAGACATTTTATCCAGTGGAATACCATCAAACAGTGCCTTCATGTCTTCTACAGAGTCAACAGCTACTCCAGCCATACCAACATCCCCCAAAACTCTAGGGTTATCTGAATCATATCTGTGGTAAGTACATGATAAATTATTGTATATCAAATTATTACTAAGTCATATTTCCTTTCTCTAACTGAATTTACAAACAATGGAAATTTATGATAGAAATTGCTCTGAAAGTCAAAAATATATTTTTGAAATGCAAGTGCAAGTAGTATTGAATTCTTCACAAAGTGTTAAATACCAGTAGTACAAATTCATGAAACCAAAAGGAAAATATATGTAAGGCATAAACACATATCACATCAAAAAGATTGATTGACATTTTTGATGTGATTGACATTTGCATTTGCAGAAAAAAATCCTGCACTTTACTCTAATTTGATGAATAATGGATATCCAGGTTACTCTATATTTTTGTACTGTCTTTAATTATATATCTCTGGTGGGTTGTTCTCAACATCAGAACACCCATACAGCCTTATCTACCAAAGGCCCTTGCAGTTTATTATATCTAATGGCAAGAACACAGCTGAAATTTAGGTTAAAGGTAAAGATAACCATAATGTGGAAAGTGGTTGCTCAATTCTCCCAAGCCGGGGGCTCATGTATAAAGCACTCAAAGGAGCACCCTTTACCCCTCTCCCCATCTGTGCTTCATTTTATGGGTATTTAAAGCTAATTAAAGCTACATGAAATGGAAAGAAGTTGAAACAAGGATGCGAGGTCTCTGGGAATTGAACTTGGACCTCATGCACAGAATGCAGTCCACTAACCAACTGTGCTACCCTTGATCCTGACAACTACACAACTGAGGTTGATGAGGCATACCACATAAATAGTATAATATACATACCCTCTGTGTGTAGCCAGATCAAAAGCCACACTAAGCCCTTGTTGACCTGCTTTGATGTTATCTCTATAGAACTTGTTACTTTCTTCAACTGTACTGAAGCCTGCATACTATCAAGAATATCCACAGCAGATGTCATTTAAAGTTGATATGGAATGACTGAGACTACAATTATATAACTATTTAAGTGATTGAATGATACTGTGAAGTATCTCATACCTGTCTGATTGTCCAAGGTTTGTTGGTGTACATGGTAGGATATGGACCTCTTGTATATGGGTATTTACCAGGTAATTCTTCAGGGCTGTGTTCAGTATCTCTTTTGGTGTAAAGAGGCTTGACAGAAATACCCTGCAACAATTATCAGAAAATCACGTAACTCTAAACAAAACCACATGATCACTTAAGTGGCCATTGTGAATGACAGAATACAATATACACCTATTTCAAAAACGTTGTCACAGCCAAAAGCAACAAGCAACAAGACCGAGACCAAAAGAAAACTCTTGGTGTCATATAAGCAGAGTTTTGGGCACACATTTGAATATGCAGCCTGCCATATATTGTAAAAAGACTTAGTATTTAAAATGACTGTGTCTCCAAATGGATGAACTGATTGAAAAATCACCCAAAGGCTTTATGGTCTTGGCTTGTTGCTTTCAACTGCAACAGTGGTTTTTGAAATAAGTGTTTAACAGTATTTCATTTTTTTAATTCAAGACCCAATGGGAAGCCATTTCAAGTGTTACTCCATACCACACTCTATACATGTACATGCTGACAGTGAGTCAGTACAGCTATAGGTTTCCCACTCATATGAAAACTGCTCTGTTGTGATCATCACCACCACAAATGATTAACCATCACCACCACCACCATTATTGTACTTATCACCAACTGTCATCATCACCACCACTGCTGTCATCATCACCGCCAATATGATTCAACATCACCATCACCATTATCATCATCATCACCACCAATATGATTCAACATCACCATCACCATTATCATCATCACCACCAATATGATTCAACATCACCATCACCATTATCATCATCATCACCACCAATATGATTCAACATCACCATCACCATTATCATCATCATCACCACCAATATGATTCAACCTTAACAGCATCAACACACAAGATAACATTCAATTGATAATATCATGAATTGTATTGACTATATAATCACCTCTGGGGTGTGCCATGTCAGCTTCTTCTCTGGATCAGCTCCCTTTAGCTGTTTCTTTGCCAGTTCTGCCCATTCAGGATGCAAAGGCTCACGATGAAGATAGCGCTTGCAAGTAGACTTTGAGAAAAAAGTAACAATAATCAAAATAGTTGTGCATCCTTTTGTGAAAAAATGTGCTTGTTTTGAAATTTTTATGCAACTATCAATGTTTAGCTTCAGGGTGGAGTGAGGTGGGGGTCAGGCAACCCAGAGGGAACTGACATTGGATCTTGCTCATTGGGTCAGGCATTTACAAGTACATACTCCCCCAGAGGAGAGAATTTGTCACTTGACAGAACTACAGAGCCTAGAAGGGAAATTTGCATTTATTTGCCTGCTTTGCAGGTTTGATTTGTTACACTCTATTTTTTGGTGAGATTTTCATACAAATTGAGTATGAAAAGCAGATCTCCAAAAATTGTCAATTCCCCTTGCATCTGCCATCTGCCTGCTCACCCCCCTCCATCCTGGGGCTAAATATTGGTAGGTGCAATGTTACTTTTTGCAAAATGTCTGAAAATGAAAATATTGGGTAGTTTCACATATGTTTTACTGCAAAAAATCATTGCATTGTGCCCAATACTATCGTAAATTTGATTGGAGTTTTGTGCTTTTCTGAGCCCTCAATCATCATTTGGGGTGGAGATTATTCAAATCAACCAATGGTTTTCACGGATTCACATAACTCCCACCCCCAAAGATGATTGACAGATCAGAAAAGCAAAAAAACCCAACCAAAGTTACAATAATACAGGTTGTGGTGCAACGCCACCCAGTTAGCTCAGTTGGTAGAGCGGATTCACATAACTCCCACCCCCAAAGATGATTGACAGATCAGAAAAGCAAAAAAACCCAACCAAAGTTACAATAATACAGGTTGTGGTGCAACGCCACCCAGTTAGCTCAGTTGGTAGAGCATCAGTCTGTTGTGCAGGAGGTTGTGGGTTCAAGCCCCAGCTGGACCAACACTCAGGGTCTTAAAATAAATGAGGAGAAGGTGCTGCCTTTGTAATTACATCTGCAAATGGTTAGACCTTCACGTGGCTCAGATGATCATGTTAATGGCGGTCCTGTCCCTTTCAACTCAAGAGACATTAAAAGAGGTCCACCCGAAAATTATCTACTAGGTAACGGTGTCAACCTCCTAAACAAAGTTGATTTTAAAGATTTTCACAGTTACAGAAAAATGCGCAAACTTCATCTAATTTTAATGTCACATCATCAACATTCTCTTCATTCAGACAGTTTGATATTCGTCTTGAAAACGTAACGAAACAAAGAAAGCACCCAAGTATTTGTAAGACAAAAGTGAATAAAAAAAAAAGGTAAAAAGTCTTACATTTCATTATTAAACCAAAACGTGCAAACAAACACGTACAACTGAACTGACATTAAAAGTCAAACCATCTAGCTAAAATTTTCTTTCAAAATTGCTACAAAATCAGTAGAAATATTAAACCGATACGTCTAGAAAGCACCCGAAAAATTTATCATGTCGCGTAGAATACGAATTTCTGCAAATTATTGTGTTAAGTAAAAGTGTACAAAGAAAATACGTTACTGTAATGGCTGCCACAAGGAGATGAAGTGGTGACCTTTTCATACAACGCAGAGCTACGAAACACGATCAAAGCAACATCGTATTCTTTACCTGACAAGCTGATATAGGAGCCAAACTAGGGAGCTTACTTCTAAGCCCTGCACAGCGTAACATCTTGAAAAAATCTGCACCAAAACAAAGCTGCAGTTTTTTCTTTTCGATATTTTCTTTTTCTCTTTTTTTTTCCCCCTAGCCTCGATATCACGCTAATGGACAATGCCGCTGACATGAATGAACGGAGACGCCTAACGAAATGGGAAAAAGAAAGCATGGGGGAAGAAAAAAATGGAAGAATTGAAAAGAAAAAAGAACAGAATAGGAAAGGGAAGGGAATAAAAAGAGATGAAGGAGAGAAAGGAAAAGAAAAGAAAAAGGAAATGGCAGTGGCAATGACACGAACCTAAGCGAATGTACTCTTTAATTCGTGATACTTTTAACTCTCAGAGGAGTACCAAGCAACAAAAAATTAAAGTAAAGGTTTGAAAAGAAACATAAACACGATTTATTGGCTGTACTTTGATGCATGCTAAGACACAGTTGTCAATGCTAGTGATATTTTTTTCAGTAGAAAATATGATGTGACCCTGGATAGAAGTATCGGATCCTACTTCGAGGAAGAAGACAATAGAGCTGTTAAGTGTGACGTCACTCGAATGAAAAAGCGACTTCCAGGTCCAAAATAAAGAGCAGTTCTTTGAAGATTTTTCTTGCTTTTTTCTTCATAGTAGGAATTGGTGTACTTAGATATATGTTTATTTAACGGCTGGGAGGTCCGAATTGAGAAAATATTTGCCCGAGGTTTTGAAAATGGACCGAGGCCGTAGGCCGAGAGCCGTTTTCAGGGACGTCGGAGCGTTATTTTTAACGGGGGGGGGGAGGGGGGGCTACAATTAAGATTATATAGCTTCGTATAATTGAATATGGTTTTC